>JAOPHQ010000979.1:27500-47513 GCA_030340625.1 Merluccius polli
CAATACAACATTTCAAACTAGGGGGCCGTAGACAGCGCTCAGTCTCACACAGCTTTTCATTGTCCTCATTATGTCACTTGTGACATTTGCAAACTCGTTTTATCATCGCTTGATTGGGGTTGGGGACTTGTCTGATAGCACCCGTATGGGTCTTTCTATATCAAAGCTAAGCGTTGGGAATATGACGCATATCAAAAGGGATTTTTTCCCAAGCGTCTGAGACTGTGCTCAGACTAGACAGAAGTCTGTGTTGGATTGACTTATATATCACATATATTAACATTCACTCAAAGCTAAGTTCATAGGAACTCCCCTGCGGCAAAACTTTAAGTTGTGAATGAACCCAACGCTCTCTCCAATAAATGTATAGAAAATTGTATCCAACAACATCTGAGTGTAGCCATGTATAACCTGCTGCTGTTGCTCAAAAAGAAACTTTAATTTCCAAAAAGAATAAACGGTTACCACTGTGATAGGAACCCATCGCAGATGACGGTGTAGATGATAACCTTTATTCCAATGAATCAGCAGGAACATCATAGTACAACACAGGCATGTGTCAGTTAGCAGATAGAGACACACGCTGATAGCTAAGTCAGTGAATGTGAATATCAACCCGCATTATCAAAATAGGTTATGTTATACGGCATTTGGGTGACAGTGAGAATGAATGGCTGGAAGTTGCCTTTAATATTTACACAGCCTCTATTCAAACTTTATGTGTTAAAGCCGTAAATAGTATGTGACATTACGGTAAATAAATTGAGTTTATATAGCGCTTTTCGAACCTTTGGTCAATCAAAGCGCTCTTACAATCACTGCCTCACATTCACCCGTTCATACACACATTCATACACCAACGGCGGTGTCCACCATGCAAGGGAAGAGCCAGTTCGTCGGGAGCAGTGAGGGTTAGGTGCCTTGCTCAGGGACATAGGGGACATGTCTCCCACGGGTGACGGGTCATTAGCTGCGCACGGTGTGGTGCGCTTATATATATATATTACTTTTATTTATTTTCGTTTATATGTGAGCGGCGTGCTGAAATATTTCTTTTTTTCTCTTCTTTTATTTGCTCGAATTTCATTTTTCATTACTATATACTATATACGTAATATATTGTATATAATATATACAGACAGAACACAGTTCTATTTCACATTGGTACTCATCATGACTGAGTTCCTTGGCTTCCAGCAAAGCGCTCCTATTTGGCAAAAGCCGGGTTTGGATGGCGGTTCAGCTTCGCCGTTGCTCGCTGCCGTGGGCGTTTCATCTCTCACGGATGGGCCCTCGCGTCTTTTGTCCTGTGAGTGGTGTATTTGCACGGTTGAGGACGGATGCCTTTAAATGAGCTGATTAGTGTATGATGACATTTTTCACGAGGCGTGGTGCACTCTGATTATTTAGACGCTCATCAAGAGCTTTTTCCTAGCTTGTAAACAGATATGTGTTAGATCTTTAACACATCACACATTTTTAATATGCAACACTCGAGGAAAGGACATAGTAAGTGCCATAAAAACAAAAACATTAAACCTGTTAAGAACCAACCGAGATGATAATTGCGTTGGATTTTGAAACTGTTTCCAGGCTGAGGGTAAATCCACTGAATTGCCAAACTGGTGCGTGTCAGGTTTAGTTCTCTAGTGGATCCAGAACACAGACTCGGAGGCAGATGACGTTTAACAGATTTATTGTAATGTGCTTCCGAGTAGAGGAGATGAATGGAGATGGCGAGGTGCTGTGGTTCGACAGAGGTAGCTGGAGAGTGAGTAAGCGGGAGGGTTAGCAGACAGGCAGGCAAGCAGACAGGCTGTCCGGGACTCCGACGCACGGGAGACAAACAGGCGTTAAATCAAGTTGCAAACACGAGGGAGCTAACACAGAGAATAGCAAAGTGAGCCTGAGAGCAGCAACAACCACTATGGCAGAAACAACAATCTGCCGGTGAGTGGGAGAAAAGCCGGTGGGAGGGGGGGGGGGGGGGGGGGGGGGGGCAGCGCTTGGACAGGTGATGAGCTGATGGATGACAGTTGTGTTGGCTGAGGAGGTGATGAGCTGATTGCAGGCGGGTGTGTAGGATCCAGGTAAGTGGCAGGACAGGAACACACACACATACACATACACACACACACACACACACACAAACCGGGGACCAGTATCACAGGAGGATTGGGGGACACAGGAGAACATAAGGAGAGACAGGGACACGGCTGTGACGGTATGGCAGAATATACTCAAATGCAATACTGTACAATGAAACCTGTAAAAAAAAAAAAAAAAAACGGCATTAAACATTGATATTTACAGTTTAGCAGTTTCAGCAGTAGACACACCAGTGGTTACTTCACCCGGTACTTAGCTCACCCATTGGCTCCCTGCAGGGTGAACTGTGTGAGGATGCTGACTTTCTGTACGCTTTGAGTCAGTCCGTCGACGGCGTCGGTTCAGCGCCAGGTCACATATACGCACAACCATTCATCATTTATACACACACGCATATATATCTATATATAGATATATAGATATATAGACATATACTGTACATACGCACACACACAACCATGCACGCTTGAATAGATACACAAACACATGCATGCACGCGCACACACACACACACGCACGCACACACATATGCACGCACACGCACACACATTAACAGATGCACATCTGCCTACACACACACACACGCACGTACACACACACAAACACCCCCCCCCCCCCCACACACACACTTGTCACGTGGGTGGAGTACATCCACCCACGACTCTGATGGTCTGTGTGTGTGTGTGTGTGTGTTTGGTTACTTGTGTGTGTGTGTGTGGGAGGGGGGGTGGGTTTGGTTACTTGTGTGTGTGTGTGTGTGTGTGTGTGTGGGAGGGGGGGTGGGTTTTCACGTGTGTGTTCATGTGTGAGGCAGGCGTGTCGACTTTTCCTCTGGTGTCAGTTTTTTATTCATTAATGCTCTCATTTTCAGTGACCAGGTCCCAGCCCCCCCCCCCCCACACACACACACACACACACACACCTCCAGTTAAGTAAACACAACAACAACTCCAATCGCTACCTCCACACCAATCACACACACCACTTATTTCAGCCTTTCATTGGCACACATCCTATTATGTTTCGCCTTTCTCCGTCTCCGTCGGCTATAGCAATATATTTATCATGTGAATGTTGTTCCTTTCTTTCTTTTCTTTCGCTTCTCCGCAAAAATACATATTTTTTGAGGCCTTTCTTTGATCACGGAAATGAGAGGGCAAAAATTCAAATAAGACAAAAAATAAAACTTCGCCAGTCACCTCTTGTTACCCCGTGATAACATCTCCATGACAAAGAGACGGCTCTATTCCTTCCTTTATCCAAACACGGTAAACAAGATTCAGACGATATGGACGTGTATACATGCCGACCGGGGTACAGTCTCTGGGTAAGAGCTGCAGAGGTAGTATAGGCCACTCAAACGGGGGACTGTGATTGGATAAGCCCAAGCCTGTGTTTCGAACCACCATGCACCCCAGGCGGCTTTTAAACCCCGCGTTTCGGATGAGCCCGACTATTAATCGGACGGAAGTGGGCTAAAAGTCAGCCAGGCTGCCAAAGTACACACACAGAATCAAAGGCAATGGCAGTCATTGTTTTGGAAAGCGGGAGCTGGGTGTGTGTGTGTGTGTGTGTGTGTGTGTGTCATTATTTTCTCCATCTCGCGTCAACCAATGAACCACCAAAGAGGCCAGGGGTGTTTACCGGTGTCGTGGGTTGCAAATGACCGTCCGGCGATTTCATAAATCATGGAATAGGGCGGGCGTCTCGATGACTGCTTAGCGACCTCAGGTGAACCGCCACGTGGTTCCCGTGGCGTTCACACGTGGCGCCCGCAGACTTTGGCGCTATGGTATATATACTATCCGAGTCTCTCGATCTCTACCCTGAAACCTTGGTCCAAACACTTGAATCATCAGGTATTTCAATCACGCTTTGATTATCCGCCGCGCCTCCCATTCAGCCACAGCCCAGCGCATTTAATCACTCTCTCTCTCTCTCTTCTTTCTTTCTCTCTCTCTCTCTCTCTCTCTCTCTCTGTCTCGCAAGCCATTCTTCTGCTCGATTGACCACGGCGGAGGACTCACAGGGCTCAGCTCTCCCCGTCCTCTCAGGCAGAGTTGAATCATGACCAGTGACAAACATCATTGTAATGTTCCACAATGAGCACTCCCACCTTTTGGTTTACATGTAGCCTGCAGAAGTGGTGTGTGTGTGTGTGTGTGTGTGTGTGTGTGTGTTGACCCGTGTTTGCTGCTGTCGACTCTAATGAATCTAGACAGTGAAATCTATGCCTTGACCTCCTCTCAACTCGCAGAAATATCATTTATTAGCCCTAAGACTGCAGGGCATTGTATGTGGTGTGTGTATGTGTGTGCGTGTGTGTGGTGCATGCATGTGTGTGCGTATGTGTGTCACGTGAGTGTGTGTGTGTCAAGGGAGTTGGATGATGAAGGGGGTTTGGAATCAAATCAACCATTTCATTAGACGGTGGTGATTTTCCATACACACACATTGAGAAATCTGTCTAATTAGATACTATATTTTCATTTTCACACCTCTCACACACCATTAACGCACTTATTTAGACAATAATAAGAGCAAAAATGCGCTAAATCCCATCTTAAACCCTGGGCACGTCAGACAGCGGCGGTTGCATCCTCTCCTCCATGCGAACCATTAGAGCTATCAGCACTGATGCATTGAGCTATACGCCGAACGTCTCAAGATAAATAATGATGAATGGGGAGCTCGCCCGCTTCTTGTGCCAAACCCGCTCTCTGGTCTTACCATTGATTTCCTCGGTTTGCTTCGGAAAAAAAGAGAAGGATAAAAACCCCCTGACGTACAGTTGGGTGGAAAACAATATTCTGCAAGCCACAATGACGATCGATACCTCAATACAGCTGAATGAATAACTATCGGGAGAAGGCTTTTGAATTCTAACACACCTTGGGTTTTTTTTGTCATAAGTTGCTGAAAATACTGAAATACCGCTGTGTTTTTGTTCATTTTTTGTGCTGAATCACAGGTAGAGCTTAAAGTTTGTGCCTGTTCGAATTATTTGCATCTTGTGCTATTTAAGGACATTTGTCTTGCCTGTCACCAGTGTCGACTTTTTTTTCCAGCGATATATATTAAAATGTTAGAGCAAGAATAATCAGCATTCCCTCCTCTGAAAATATTTCTTTTTATTACTTGGGTTAATGTTAAACCATTACTTTTTTTAAAAAATGGCCAAACCCCATAATTTGTCATGCACATAAAGTTGGAGTCCACAGTTGCGCCCGATATTACAGTTGACAATATTCCAAACATTTTTCTTACGCATTAGTCTTTCTCTTAATGGGAATTACAATCTGTTCATAATTCAGGAACCCTAATGTGCATGAAATATTAATCTACGCACTATTAGAGACGTGTCGTCACAGAGTCTGTTAGGCTTAAATGTTCATTATGACAAAGCTGTGCTTGGAGAACGTTTTCCAGGGACTGCTTCATGTTTCAGTGCTTTCGGCCCATTGTGGATTTGTCATAATACCGAGCCTCCATGATAGGAGCCAGCCTTGTTTCCTTGGGCTTGGTCTATTATTATTATTATTATTATTATTATTATTATTATTATTATTATTATTATTATGTCTTTCATGTTAAAAGTAAAATTATTCTATTCAAATTTTTTTTTTAAATACATGCAGAATAGGAGAAACACCGCTACTACAACGATCACTTTTTTATCCTAATGCGAGGTAGTGAGACAACAGTGTATGGGCGGGTGCTACTCGTGTCAGGAGCTATTTTCGGGGGGGATGAATGGTGCGATGTGTGTGTATTTTGAATCAGGGACATGCGGTGGCTGGGGGCCAGAACCATGTGGCTGACCTGACCTTTGCTAACCTTGGCAAACGGGCACCAGGACCAACTGCGGGACAAGCTGTCCGTATCTCTCCTCCTCTCTATGCCAACATCTCGCTTTTTCTAATCAAACAGACACCAGGGTAATTGACCCATGGCAATCGAAACAGAATCGTCCAAATCTGACTGTGTTTTTTTTTGTTGTTGTTATTTTTATCCCCTTGCAACAAATCATTACCATTATCATAAGCTGCTTATGGCGGCTGTGGCATGTGGCTCCAGGAGCCCGCCATGGGCCCTCCTGTTTGGGTACGGTGGCACGTGGCTATGAGGCCCTCTCTGTACGGCCCCATGGCAGTGGGGCCCAACCCATCGTGAAAAGGAACAGATGTACTTGGCCTGTCAGAGATATCCAAACCCACCCCCCCCCCCCCACACACACACTGCAGGGGCTGCTGCCGAGTCTGAACACTGGCAAAACCTGCACTCGCTCTCCCGCCATGCCCTCCGTCACCGTGTCCAAGTCTGTGTGTGTGTGTCTGTGTGTGTGTGTGTGTGTTACATTTCTGACAGGTGGAATGCCAGGTGTCGGGTGGTTTTGGAGAGGGAAGGTAGAGGGCTTTTTTTTTTCTTCTTCTTCTTCTCTTTTTTTTTTTTGGCGAGATTGGGTGGAGATGTCAAATCATTTCAGAGGAGCACTCAAGTGGTTGTCAAAAGTGTCGACGGGAAGCCACCTGTGAATTTATATACGTCCCCCTTTCCGTCCGCCGGATTTATAGGAAGAAAAAAGGGACTAGTCGACCCTAACCCTGAGGAGAATCCGCAGCTCCTGTCAAGTATGATTAACTGTCTGTTGTCAGTGGTGTGTGATCGCCTAGCACTACGTGTGTGTGTGTGTGTGTGTGTGTGTGTGTGTGTGATTTTCCTCTCATGCTGCCGCTGTTGGCTCGTGAATATGGTAAATGCGACACGATTATTCACCGGCAAATCAACAAGTAACGTAGCAACCCACGACCTCACACCGTCCCAGTAATTGGTGTCAGGTTTCATAATCATATTCAGGTAAGAAATGGATATGAAACTAGAAAGTCACTGGAAGTGGATAATGCTGTGTGTGTGAGTGTGTGTGTGTGAGAGTGTGTGTGTGTGTGTGTGTGTGTGCGTCTGTGTGTGTTTGTGTGTGTGTAGGAGCAGTACACCTTTAAGCCCTGCACCCACTGGAGCAAGACCTATTAGAACAAGAATGAGCAATATCTCCTGAACTGTACACACACACACACACATACACACCACACAAAACCTGCCATTTTCAGTAGTCAAGTCATTACATGGTGAGGGCATAAATAGAACCATCATGACCATACCTGCTGTTGCAGATGTGTTATTCAAACCTATTGTTGTATCCCACGCTAAGGTCACCTTGGACCAGACATTTGAAGAATCATCCAGGCGTGTTTCTCAAGCGGTTTGCAATATTCATGCCCTCATGTGTCTTAGTAAAATGCATGTTTTTGGCTTGGAATGAGTTTCCAAGCCAAAAGCAAAAAAATCCTCCTGCACCCGCCGACCGTCTTCTGCTGACGTCTTGAGTACCGTATTTGGAATAAATCTCCCGACGAGGCGAGCGCGCAGCGCTTCGAATCAAACCTGACATCACAACGCTTCACCTTTCCCATTTATTCGCGCTTCTTGCTTCATCCTTGGTCTTGCATTGCCTGTAAAAAAAAAAAACCCTCCCTGTTTACAGGTAATGGAAGTTTGGACAGTTTAAGTGTCCATATTTAGTGTCTGGTGTTTTGTGTAGTCTCCAATGTTTGGCGCAGATTAAATATTGATTTCTATACATTTTTGGTGAAGGATGTTGCCTTGAGTTGGATTATATGGGGTGTTGCTGACGACCCCTCATCACTCTCCTGACAGCAGAAGGTTTATTTTATATTACACACAAGCACACTTGATGCTTGTGTTTCAGTTCAGAATCCGGTTGCAGAGACATATTCTCAAACGGCAACTGTGAACTCAAACTCGACAAACAAAACTTACTTTTCGAGTGCTTGAGCCTTAAAGCAATCAAGAGAAGAAGAAGAAGAAGAAGAAGAAGAAGAAGAAGAAGAAGAAGAAGAAGAAGAAGAAGAAGAAGAAGAAGAAGAATAGACAATCTCTCCGAGAGAGAGAGAGAGAGAGAGAGAGAGAGAGAAATAGAGAAAGGGACAGAGAGAGAGAGAGAGAGAGAGAGAGAGAGAGAAGGAGAGAGAGAGAGAGAGAGAGAGAGAGAGAGAGAGAGAGAGAAGGAGAGAGAGAGAGAGAGAGAGAGAGAGAGAGAGAGAGAGAGAGAGAGAGAGAGAGAGAGACAGAGACAGAGACAGAGACAGACGGAGTAGAGTATGCTGATTGGCTTGCCATGCTTATCCAAATAGCCCGGTCCTTATCAAATTGGATTGGTTCATTCGAATGTGAGTGACATCCCTTTGGGTCACAGCCGGATTAGTATTGATTTAATCTGAAATTGTTAAATAAAGGGACAGATGGAGAGGGTTTGTGGGAGAAAAAAAAAGACCTTGAATGTGCAAAACATTCCCTTTTTCCGCTGATATAACATGTGATGTCATTTCAGGACGATAATATACTGCTCTTTGTTCCAGGGGATGTGCTTGGTGAGGAAGAGCCTGTCTCATTTATGCGTTCATTCTCGCAACGGGATTAAAAGCCAAGTTAATTATGACAACAACATCATTATCTCTTAAAAACCCAGATATGTTTGAGAAGCAATTAGAAATATACATTATAACTACAGCATATCTTTAGTGATTTAGTATTTGTTTAAACCAGGTTTTTTTTTCATCAAAATACTAAATAGGTAACAAAACCCACAACTGACCTGGATTTCAATGCGATGGTTGAAATTGCTTTGCATTAAGGCGCTGCGGGGGGTCAGGTGGCTGGGACCAGGTTGCCACTCGCAGCTGGTTCTCCAAGTTCACATCTGTCAGTCTGGAACGGAGGCGGTCCGTTGCCAGAGAAAGTATTGAGGAGAAATGCTCGCAGCGATGTGGTTTTCAAGGCATGCTGTCTCACATTTGGGTACGCCTGTGGGTTCACATTTTGTTTGTTTGAATCGCTGCAGATCCGTCTTGGTGTGTCTGGCCTTGAGTTGATTGTTGCTCTGCAGCTCAACGATTGTTGCGAAGATGTTCAAATCCTGCTCTTTCGTTTTGACATCTCGTTAAATTTTATCAAACCCCTCTCTGCGAACCAACCATCGCTGGGGCAACATCAGTTGTCATGCCACCCGCTTTTTTCGAATGATAAACCACAGTCTTCCATTGCTGTCAAAATGTTCTTAAAAATGTCCTCACCTAGAGTAGTGCATGGCAATCAAGGAAAGCAGGTCCTCTCGTATCTCAAAATCGTCTGTCATTCCACAAAGGAAAATGGCCAGCTGGCTCGTATTAGTTATGCGGTTGTCTCATCTACGGCCAGTGAGTAAAACTCGAAATTGGTAGCAGACTGTTTGAAAGATTTCTCCACATCTTGTGCCATGTCGCTGATTTGATGGGACACAGTCCTGCGAGACAAGCTAAAGTTCTGGAGTAACTTCAGCTTTTCTGCGGCTATTAACTCTGCAGCGGCAACCATGAACTCTTTCACAAATCCTGCTACAGAATGGGGCCTCAGCAGCCTTTTTAGCAATGAGTTCGCTAACAACGTAGCTAGCCTGTGCAACATTGTCCACCTCCTTTCGGGGCTTGGAGAACGTGGCTCGCTTGGGCATCCACATGTCTTCGGAGCGATCGGATTGGATGATGACTCTTGAGATGACCTTTTTTGAAAACAGCGAGAGCTTCGTTACAGATCAAACACATTGGCTTGCCCCTCGCTGCAATGACAAAATAATCCTCTGACGATTTTCCTTGAAACACACGACACTCTTCATCGACTCTGTCGTAGTTGGTAGCCTACGTGCACTACGTGAATTTTAAATCTGCCGAATGGACCGCATGCATGAACTTTGATTCTCAATTTAAATTAAATTAGAATGATTTATTTATTGTTGTTATTATAATTATAATTATAATTATTTATAGATACTATTAGACTATTATATATATTACAGCATTCATTTTGTAAGTGATATGGTATAGTTTAAACGGGGGGGTGGGGAACCTTTTTCACGACAGGGGCCATATAGATACTTATCAAAGCCATGGGAAAATAAAAAGAAATCTACATATAAAAACCCCAACTGACCTGGATTTCAATGGGATGGCTGAAATCGCTCTTCCTTAAGTCGCTGTGTGGGGTCAGGTGGCTGTGACCAGGTTGCCACTCGCAGCTGGTTCTCCACGTTCACATCTGTCAGTCTGGAACGGAGGCGGAGGCCCTTTGCCAGATAATATATATATATATATTTTTTTTTAAAGATTAGAAAATGAAAAGTAGACAATGATAAAGGTGGGGTAAGTGTGTAATAATTTACAGAGTAAGCCTTTTAACCACAGCTACTAGGGTTGGAATACAAAGCATTTGATTGAAAAGCATGTGATTGAAGTTTAAAGGTTGAGGGAACTACAATTGAAGTCGACCTCACAAAGACATAAAGAAAATCGCTCGGCGGAGCCGCACACCTTCTCCTTACGACGGACTTGCAGATACGATTGGTCTGTGATTAAAATATATGTAGCATATAATTAATTCTCGTGGGTGAATGATGCTACTGATTATGATGAAGTGGAATCGGCCTTTTTTTTTTTGTGCGAGTCGTCACCGACGGTAGCCGCGCTTGCATACAGTATCACACACGCCCGCAGTTAATTACAATGAATAGGTCTTGTTAAACAGCCTTCTAACAGCCTCGACTTAAGTGAGCCTCACAAACGCACTCGCTTCTCCTTTCAAGTTGAATGTGAAGAAAAGAGTAGGAAGTGAGTAGGAACAAAACAAAAGCTGTGTGCAACTTCAGGACTACTTCAGGTACGACACGGACACAAAGAATAAAAACAGAACTGGAAGGGGTGGGAGACGACCACTTCAAGGCCTTGTTGTTGTTGTGTTTGTGTTGTTTTTTCCTCTTTAGCCCCGTGCACATGGCTGAGCTCCTCTGAAATCAATGCACTCCAACTGGGATGAGAGAGAGCGAGAGAGAGAGAAAGAAAGAGAGAAGGGGAAAGAGAGAGCAGGAAAGATACAGAGTGAGAGAAAGAGAGAGAGAGAGATGGTGAGAGAAAGAGAGAGAGAGAGACGGGGAAAGAGAGAGCAGGAGAGATACAGAGTGAGAGAAAGAGAGAGAGCGAGAGAGAGAGAGAGCGGGAGAGATACAGAGAGAGTGAGAGAAAGAGAGAGAGAGTGAGAGAGAGAGAAAGAGAGAGAGCGAGAGAGAGAGAGAGAGAGAGAGAGCGGGAGAGATACAGAGAGAGTGAGAGAAAGAGAGAGAGAGTGAGAGAGAGAGAGAGAGAGAGAGAGAGAGAGAGAGAGAGAGAGAGAACGGGAGAAATACAGAGAGAGTGAGAGAAAGAGAGAGAGAGTGAGAGAGAGAGAGAGAGAGAGAGAGAGAGAGAGAGAGAGCGGGAGAGATACAGAGAGAGTGAGAGAAAGAGAGAGAGAGAGAGTGAGAGAGAGAGAGGGGTTTGGACCGGCACAACTCTTGGAGTCTTGGAGTCTGCATTATTCATCAGGGCCACGGGAGACGCTGCTTTAGCCGCCCTGACCGCCCCAGTGACGGTGTGCTGCTGCGGACAAAATAATATTAATGCTTAGCACCATCGCTCGCCCTAAATCTCCAAGCATGAGTAAAAAAAAAACCAAGTGCACACCATTTGGGGATTTTTAGCTTGACCCGCTTTCCCTATCTCTCTCTCACTCTTTCTCTCTCTCTCACTCTTTCTCTCTCTCTCACGCTCTCTCACTCTCTCAGAACAGTGTAAACCTGGTTGTAAATCTGTTGTGTGTGTGTGTGTGTGTGTGTGTGTGTGTGTGTACAAGGCCGCCGGCGTGCTGCTCGCGGTGTGGTCTTCTCCCGTAAGCGAGGGATCGCTGCTGAAGAGATTTTGAGCTTTGACCGCAACGACGAAGACAAATGGTCCCCGCTGATGAAAAGAAGATGGCAGTGCCAAGATATGACCGCCGTGTGATAAGCTGGGCTACACACTGTAACACTGGGCCCGCATCCCTGTGCCGAACCTGTGCAGCGACACACACACTGCGGCATGATTGGAATCAAACGCAGGAGTCAAAAAGTCTAGTTGCTTTGAGTAGGACTGCGGTATCGTAGTTCTCATCTTAGTGAACGAAGTGCGCCGACTGCAGAGCCTCTAAACACGACCGGGTTTATGTGTGATATAAATGTACGTCCCTCCACATGCATAGCAGTGGCAGTAAATCAATTTCAAGTTGTTTTTTAATCAGTAGAGAGTTGTGATCAAACAAAACACGTACTAGTGCGACAGTTGTTGAATGAAGGATTTGACCTTTTTACAGATTGGGAGTGAACCTTTTATTTTAGTAAATCACCATTATCAGTTATCCGACGCTGGAAAACAGCTATTATTATTATTATTACAGCTAAGATTAATTTTACACCATAGTGAGGAAATGTAATTAAAAACAGTACATTAAATATGCATCATCGTGACAATCCCAGTCAAAGAGTCAGTTGGCATTTTAAAATCATTGTAACTAATTAGGGCTAGTGCTAAATATACAAATTAATCAAGCGTCAATGTCAAAAATGTCCTCACAAGTAGGTGGCGGTGGCCTTTGTGGGTAAGTACTCAAGACTGCTTAAGACATGACACACACACACACACACACACACGCACGCACGCACGCACGCACACACACACACACACACACACACACACATTCACAAGCACACACCCGGAGCTGTCATAAAGTCTATATACTCCAGGAGTAGTGTTGTTTTTATATAACCTTTATTTTAAACCAGAAGAAACACGTTTGCACACACACACACACACACACGTGCACACGCACACATTCACAAGCACACACCCAGAGCTGTCACTTAATGTCCTTATACTCATAATGTTGTTTTTATATAACCTTTATTTAACCAGAAGAAACATGTTTGCGCGCACACCCACACTCACTCACTCACTCACTCACTGTCTTACCGCTTCACGCACACAGAGCTTTGCTGCGGAGGGGAATATCTCTCCATGCAGTCATGCACACTTTGATTGTGTGAGCTTCAGTGGGTGGTTGGCCATATTGTCTTATCTCCTCTCTCAAATGTCATTTCAACGGTTTGTTGTATTCATTTTTTTTTAGCGCTGAGAACACTGACTACATAAGACCTCCATCCACCCACAACCTTTTGTACAAAGTTGCTTTTTTTTTAACCAACAGCAGAAATGAGACATTCGGGTCAGGTTAAGGTCTGAGCATCCTGGTTATGTTGCCTTCCATTCAAGTTCTCCTGCAGTGAACAGCTGTGTCAAGAGCGATAGGTGGAGTTTATTTCTGTCAAATAGGGGATTCAAACACGCTGTAGTGTACATGCTAGCCATCCAGGCTGCAACTCAACTCTAAAAAAGATTATTCAGATTTTCTTCCCATTTGCCATACAAAGTCAGCTTGTATTTGTCCAAAATAAACATACACAGATTGAGATTCAAAGTTCTCAAAGTGTATCCAGCCAAATACTTTTTATGACATTTCAAATTGAGGTAATTGATTAATCCTGAAAGGTTGTAACCTTTTTAAGAAGCACAACCACCTCTATTTCATGGTTCAGGAACTGAGCTTTTCTAACTGAGTAGACAGAATGGCTCAAGGTTAAATGCTCTGGCAAGACAGTTATTAGTGGAGAGAGAGAGAGAGAGAGAGAGAGAGAGAGAGAGGGGGGGAGAGAACGAGAAATGTATCTCTTGGTTTTCTGCTGAATTATGTCCAACCTTGATAATTGGACATTGCAGGTATGAGTTGAGAGCCAATATAAAAAATCGGTCCAAATATTTCAAACCAGCAGCAGTTAATTAGGCGCAATCAGTCACAGCCCAGTAATTGTTACACACGGGCTAATTGCGTGCTCTCTGAGGGAACATGGCTCAGAGCTAGCAGTCACTCTGCATAGCATTGGGCTTGTATGTGTCAATAGACAGAAAACATGTACGTGTCAAAGTGGGGAAAAAGTGTATTACTCCAGGAAATTAACTCATGTTGTTTCAACAGCAGCATACATGAAATTAGAAGACGGAAAACAGCAGAAGGTCTGTGCAAAGACCGTCAAAGTCTACTGCTGCCCACCGTTCAACAAAAGAAATGGACCGAACAAAAGATTGCGATTGATTCATACAAACTCGAGCCATCTCAGACCACAACATGTCATCGTATGCTTTTAATCTCTGGCACTCGAAGGGAATGGACCTCTTGACATCATACTTTACACCACGTGGTAAACATAGGGATCGGAGACACGACGGCACTTTTAAATCCCGAATAGCAGTGGTTTCTAAAACCTTCCCTTGAATTGTACACCTCGAGTGCACCCCGCCCTTCCTTACAGAGACAGGGCATGAACAAACCAACATTACTTCTCCCTAGATGTCAATCACCAGGGCCAGTAGCCTTACCGCCCCCTGTCCCCCCCTGCCATGGTTATACACATACCCCCCCCCCCAGTTGGGGAAGAGTATGAAAACACAATGGGGCCATGGTGCCTAGAATAACCACGTCTAGCTTTGTCTGGGAACAGCCGTTTTTTTTTTCTTCTTCTTCCACCAGGATGTGTGAACCTGACGTCGCCGCCGCCTTCCACCCGGAGCAAATTGTCGTACGTACCCCTTTTCTCTTCGATCCGAGGGCGCGTACCCCCGACTCGCTGATGGAAGAACGGGAAAGAATAGACTATCTGTCATCTTCAGCACGATAGGAGCACAGGTGCGCCGTGCCGGATCTCACGTTCGCCTCGTCTCTTTCTCTTATTGCCTGAATTACGGCAGCTCTCTTATCTCCTTCCATTAAACCGCCTGCTGTTACAAGCAAGGGGTTACAATGGAACCGCACCTCCTTAGGAGCGGCAATATAACTCACTGACGTCCAGAGGTGGACTTCCTTCCTCCCGGAGTGGGGCAACACTTCCTTTGAGAAACTGGTTTGCTCAACCAGGCAATGCACCTTGTAGCGATCCGGGTTTGATTCCGACCCCGATGTCACGACGCTACATTGCACATTCCCCTCTCTTCTTCAACCCACTGCACTGTCCTGTCCCTGAAGGCACAACGCCCATGGAAACAGCTTTCTACAACAGCATAAGGGTTGTGTTGAGCTGCAGGAATATGAAATGAGGTTCCTTAGTATACACCTGGCTCAGGTGTAAACGCCGAGAAGTCAATTATGGCCTACGGTTCCCCCCCCCCCCCCCCCCACCCCCCACCCTCTGTGTCCTCAAACCCAGAGTGAACACGCTGTGTTGACCCAAAAGAAACAGACAACACAGAGAGCAGCAGACAGCAACTATTCTCATGCCAACTGCCACCGCGCTTTGTTGAGAAGACCGAATCACTGGACATTTTTTCTGATCGAAGTGTCCCTGTAGATCCGACACGTCTCGCCTCCGTTTGGTTATCACTCCGTCTGCACCAAGGACGGCATCCAGCTCCATTCACTGCCGTGTTGGTGGGTGATGGCCGTGAGCTCCCCCTTCGTCCAAGAAGCTGCGGCGCGACAGCATGAATCAAAGTGAAAAGGCGGACCTTGTGCGGAAAAAATAAGAAAATCCAAACCATTTCTGCCGTTGAGACCACTTTAGATTTACACCCATCACCTAGCCAATCCCGTAGATTGCCAAGAGATTCGTTTGGCAAGTGGCATTTGCAAGGAGGGTGTGTGTGTGTGTGTGTGTGTGTGTGTGTGAGAGGTTGTGCATTCAAATGTTAATTTACACGATTAAAATACACTAATGAGAATCTATTTACAAGAGTATTGGGAGTGGTGGGGGGGGGGGGGCGGCATCATATGGAAGCAGAGGATGTGAAAGTTGACCTATGACCTATTCGCAACTCTCAAGTGTGAAATTGTGTATTCCCCAAAATGTAGTTAACGCGAACATTGAAGCTAGACACAACAATCCCTCCCCAGACCCCACCTTCCCATCTGTCTGTCTGCACACCCGCCACTGTGACCAATGCACCAGTCACATTACAGCACAAAGTCATTATGAACAATGGTTTTACTATTAATATATGGGCTCATAAAACATCCAAGTGAAGTAATGGTCTGAGATGTGCCATTATTTACTCATTTGCAGAACTTCTATCTACCCAGGGCAGAGGGTGTGGAAAGTGATGTTATGCAAAAAATCAAACGCTCAGTCGTACAAAAAAAAAAAATACAATATGTTTTATTCGATCATCACTTCTGCCGGAGCCCATCGAGGGGTAGGAGGAGGAGGCGTGGATGCGTTTTCTGTCAGAGAAAACGAAAGGCTGCCTTTCCGCCGGCTGAAGCCCCGTGTGTTGTTGCTGTCTTTAGTTGGTGGCAGCTTTTTGACAGGTTTCTGATCAATTTAGCATCTCATTTACAGGCCGGGGGACAGACGCAAACCGACGACAAACAGCTGTCAAAGTGATCTCGCTCTCGCGGCGTCAGCGAAGCGCTTTAGTGTCACGCCGTGAGTGCCGCCGCCGCCGCAACCGTGTCTCTCGGTGGAGAGCAGAGGAAGAGGATATAAGCCAAGCCCGCACGCAAACTTATAACGTTTCACAAGAAGAAAGATAAAGATAAAGAGACCGAGTTCGCCCCCCCCCCAGTCTCGGAGAACTCATGCAATATTCAAGTGTCGTCGGCAGATATTTGTGTTTAGGCCTTTTACATTATTAAGTGGCTCTCCTTCGTGGCATTAGTTGATATATGTAGTTACGCTGGTAGTGGCGAGGGAATACTGAATGTTTATTCGGGAGGAGTAGACACACAGTAGCCTGGCTCCGCCCGCCTACGTACTTCCGCTCAATTTTCATTTCACTTCAGCACTAAGGTCTGGCGGTGCTGTATGGCAGAACGATTTCTTTTCCCTCAAATGTGCCTTCCAATCAGCGAACAGGAGGCGCGGCCTGAGAACAGTGACGTAGAGGTCGTGCGCAAATTTCAGTTATTGAGCGTAAGTAGGGAGGCGGGCGGAGGCTAATGCTAATGCTCACTGCATCTGCCGTTTGTATACTGCGCGCAACGTGGTTTCTGGCGCATGAAATACGTCACGACCAAACGTTAGCGATTGGTTAAGGCAGATCCAGAGTGGCACTGGGCAGAGCCAATAGGTTTTAAACTTCAACAGCACCCGCCTTCAAGTGAGACATCGTTTGTCTCTACAGCACTGCTAGACCTTTAGTATGAATGTAATGAGTACCAAGGTCTAGTTAGGACTAGGCTAGACACACAGTAGTCTTTCTCATTCGTTTTTACGAAGCCTCAGAACGCCATTCATTAAATTCTTCAATAATTGTTACTTTCCTCCATTGACTTTCAATGCGAGGCATTCGCAATCTTCCCATTGTCATAATTAATGTTTGTAGCGAGGTTGTGGATCAAAGGTGTATATGCACAAGTTCCCCGGCACTCAACTGAATTATTTCCCTCAATATACCCATGATGGAGTTTTAATCCAATCAGGTGTAAACTAAATAATCATTCATTTGATTAAGTCTCGTACATACACACACACACACATGCACGCGCATGCACGTGCACACACACACACACACACACACACACACACACTCAATTAGCAACATCAATTTGAACATTTTCAATTTAAATAAGTTTTGCATATTAGTTTGCTGTTCTAATCATTACAAGTAACCCATTTCACCAAACCAATCACCTTCATTTAGCTCCATGTTGATTGAATAGCAAAAAAGAAAAGAAAAGAAAAGACGAACTGTCAATTGGGAATGAGTCTACCTCTAATTAGCCGCATGCCTCCGAGGACGACGCCTCGCAATGGTGTGGCGTTAATGAACGACACGGGGTCTATGTACCAATATGTGCATCACTCCGAGGAGGAAGACCTGAGAAGGAGGAGGGGGGGGGGGGGGGAGTGGGTGAGGAGGAGGAAGAGGAGGGTGTGGAGGGAGGAGGAGGAGGGGGTGGTGAGGAGGAGGAGGAGGTGGAGGGTGGGGGGAGGTGGAGGAGGAGTTGGAGGAGGAGGGGAGGAAGAGGAGGAGAAGGAGGGGGGGAGGGGGATGAAGGGGGGGGGAGGGAGGAGAAGGGGGGGGGGGGGAGGAGGATGAGGAGGTGGAGGGTGGGGGGAGGTGGATGAGGAGTTGGAGGAGGAGGGGAGGAAGAGGAGGAGAAGGAGGGGGAGGAGGGGGGATGAAGGGGGGGGGGGGGGGGGGTGGGGGGGAGAAGCCTGCAGTGTGGACCAACCCCGTATACACGTGCTCTCCCCCAAGTCTCTCCTGCTGAAGACCACCGCGGAGACGGACGCGTCCGACCGGGAAGACTTTCCTCTGCGTTCGCGCAGAAGTGTTTGGAGCAAAACTGAAAAAAAACAAACCTAAAAAAAAAAAACCCTACAAAAACTATAATTGTGCGATTATCGGCCGATAAGACACGCCTAAAAAACCCCGTCCGGGACGCGGCGGCGGCGGCTCCACAGACACCGGAGGTGGAGCCGCATTTTTACGCATTTTGACGTTTACGCACGACGATGAGGAGAGAGAGGACGTCAGGAAGAAACCAGGTTGATTGATTGTATTTATTTTTTTGGTTGTAGTTGGCTTTTATTCACCGAGGACTCTTCAGGACTTCAGGGGAGGGACTGGAGGCAACTCAACTATCTGTCGTCCAGTCGTTGACTCTGTTGTTGTTGGAAGGAGGCTGGGGAGGAGAGAGGGAGGGGGAGAGAGAGACAGAGAGAGAGAGAGAGGAGAGAGAGAGAGAGAGAGAGAGAGAGAGAGAGAGAGAGAGAGAGAGAGAGAGAGGGAGAGAGGGGGGGAGACAACGCGGTGTGTAACATGGATATCGGAGACAGGCGAAGCACCTACAGAGATTGTCCGGGAAATTCGCAGGTAAATAATATGCTTTATATATATATATATATATATATATATATATATATATATATATATATATATATACAAAAACACTTCAGCAATCTTTACCCTATGGTCTGCTGGTTATCATCACGATGGTACTGATGTCACTTCTCTAGGACTTCATTGGTACGTTAGTCCATGCAGTCCGAGTTGGACTGCAGATTGGAGATGTTGTTGGTCTTCATTTGGAAAGACGAGCTGCTGTGACACAACTGCCCAAACTTGTGTGTGTGTGTGTGTGTGTGTGTGTGTGTGTGTCTGGACACCGTGGCCGGTGATGCTCTTTGTGCATGCACGGTTTTGCAGGCGGGTGTGATTGCATGTGTCGCTGCATCGATCACTGTCTATGAGTTTATTGGCTCCTATATATGGGGGCTAGTAGTACTACTACCTGTTCGCCAAGTGCCCTTATACGATGAAAGAAAAAATGGTCAGGGGGATGATTTCCAGTCGGTTGCTGGCTGCCGTTATTTAAAAAAGTAGTCTTGCTTTGCATTCATAATTTTCCTTTATGTTATGGACTTAATGTATGCAGGCGTGCATGCATGCTCCTCAAGTGTTTATTGTGTCGTACTCAAACCTCATCCTGGGGTAATTCTCCATGATTAACAGGAGGATTAAGGATTGCATGTTTCCTCTCTCATAATGTCTCCCTCTCTTGATTGCATCTCTCTCTGAGCTTGGTAGCCTATGTATTTTTTTTTTCCTGATTGTAAGTTGTCTAATTTGTGTGTGATAGACCCTTGGGAATAATAATGCTTAAGTTCATCTATATGCTTGAGGGTGCCCTGTTATGAATCTCATAATGCTGCTAACATGCATTACATGAAAAGTTTAGAAATATATTAGATAATATATATTATATGATATATACTGTATATAGCCTATATATAATGTGTGTATATATATATGTAGCCTATATATAAGGTGTGTATACACACACACACACACACGTATGTATATCATTTCACATGATTTATTTAGAAAATCCCTTGCCTCATTTAGCGAGAACAACACACACACACACACACACACACACACACACACACACACCACA
>JAOPHQ010000980.1:0-2500 GCA_030340625.1 Merluccius polli
CGGCAGAGGGCGATGCTGGCGACTTCATGCTGTCCAACTTCTGTGCCACTTTGATGCACGTTAATTTTCACAAATAGACACATTTTGATGATACTCAAACACTTTTGATGATCATTTGATGAGAAAATATGTATATATATAAAATATGCTATCTAATTGGAACACCAAAAAGATTTTTACTGTGGCTTTAACAGAGACCCGTTTTTCGACAACATGTCTAGTTTGTAGTGTCCCTGCGCCTTCGATTTTTAACAAACTTTTACGGGACAGCGGTGCGGAGGACAGGACCGCCGGGTCTTCATTTGTGCACCCATGGGGGCGATATGTTGAAGGTCTACGCATGATGTAGTCCCATGTAGAGAGGGTACTTGAAACACACAGGGACGTCGCCGTGATCAAAGCACCTGGATTAATACGACGAGAGAGGGGGAAGAGGTACAAAAACGCACAGATTGTGTCTGAGTGTCTTTATCTTTAAGTGTGTGTGTGTGTGTGTGTTTTAGCAAGTCTATTTTCAGGAGGATTTGGATGTATCGGTAAATACTATTTATTCAACTATTTATTGATTATTTTTTTTTTTACTGAGGTTTACTGAAGGCCAGATGTTTGTGGTATAAAATACACATTTTAAAAGCTACAAGGTGTCCAAAAAGAGGAAATACTATGTTGTTCAAATTGAATTCAGCATTCGTCTCTGGTGTCTGTAGTTCAGACCCACTGTGCTCCAACCAGGCAGTCTCTGTGTGTTTCTCTGGGGTAATGAACTTATTTAATTAGGACATGGAGATATTTTTTATTTATGTATAATTGTATTTATTTTGACATGCATCCAACTCCAGGCCTATGCTAACCATGTGTTCTGACACACGCGATGCACTCATTTACAATATATGAGTAGGTAATTGGAAATTTAGTGAACAAGAAACGATATCCATCATGCAACGTTTCCCACATTCCTGAATATTTACCTTGGGATATTAGCTGAACATATATTCGAAATACTAATGCGTCTCTCCCAGACGATGTGTTACCTCTTCTGTCCAACAGGGAGCGGTTTCCCACTATTTATTACAGTGGAAACAGTAGAGCCTCTTTTGGCTGTCATCCACAGAGATTTCTCAGTGTGTGTGTGTGTGTGTGCGTGTGTGCGTGTGCGTGCGTGTCTTTGTGTCAATAATGGCCGCCTTTTAAGCCACTCGACCATAATAAGCCAAAAGCGAGCGGAAATCGAGGTTGTCGTTTTTTTGTTTTAATATAATTAAATAAGCAGGTTCTTGCTTTCACTGGGAGAGAGGGGAGACGACGACAACGTCCGTCTCTGCACTGTCTTTAAGCTGCTAACTGTACAGAGGCCATTAAGAGGAATAAATGGGATCCATACGATTTGCAATTTTGACATGCGATTCTGTGACAGTTATGTGTTCTTACGCAAATATATGGCGCGCGCTTTGCCCCCACTGAGTGCCCACTAACTCAATTTCCACTTGCGTGTTTCTTCATCTCCGTGTTTAATGTCCATTAAGACTTGGGAGACGGCGGCCGCGAGACCTAATGGTGTCTCGTTTAAACAGTTCATACAGAAAGAGCACGTTTTTCACTGGCCTCTTTAAAGACTATTCTGCTACCAGTAAGGAAGAAAACGAGTTTAACTCTTGTAATCAGTTAGCCAGCAGAATCATCTTGGATTCGCAGGAAGGAGGAACTTGTTTAAAACAGTCATAAACTAATTATTGCCGTTGATAAAATTAGCAAAATGCCCCTTGAAACGAGACAGACTATAAAAAGCAGGCTGATTTAATACAGTCGATTCAAGTCCCTTTTTTTTTTTTACACTTTGAAAAAAATAAAATAGATAGTCTCTACACGAGAGGTCAAAGGTCCCGAGGGATGGCAGCCAATGGGAGCGTGCAACTCTGTAGTAACACCTCACTGCAGCCAACCAAAACAGAGCTTTTCTTGGCGCATCACAACTTGGCAAATTTGGAGGAAGAAAAAACAAAAAAACGGAGAGGAATTGTTGAGCCAGAGCCCATAAAATATCCTCATTCAATTACACGGGGAAGGAAGCCTGCTCTTTTCAAGATAAGACAAACACAGTTATTGTAACTTTTTTTGGTCTCTGGAAGAATAGTTACATTTGTGTCTACTTCCAACGCTTGTTTATAGCAAGCAACAGTAGCCTAACATTTTTTGAAAAATTAATTTTTCAATATTTTAAAGTCATTTTGGGGCCGATGATAGTTTCTTAAACAAAATGTGGTATTGGGTTATACTGTATATTGTCTTTGGTGTAAAGCACCCCCATTAGTTCAGGGATTGAACAAAATAAAGTGATTCAGACATAATAATATTATATCTCTCAATTTGTTTTAAAATGTAACCGCGGCACCGTGGGCATCCATGTGTCTTTAATCGGCGCGTTTTTAATACACTTTGTATGAACAGCGGCGGTTCGATCCACACAGGGGCCTCCCCAGCCCAGCCCAGCCTACAGAGACCT
>JAOPHQ010000980.1:10000-12500 GCA_030340625.1 Merluccius polli
GAGAGAGAGAGAGAGGTGGCTGTTTATTCTCGCAGTCGAAGCCACATACCTTTCTAGAGTGGCTTTGGAGTGCAGCCTGAGAAAGCAGCAAACGCCCAAAGCCATATATTGTACACACACACACACACACACACACACACACACACACACACACACACACACACACACACACACACACACACACGCGCGCACACACACACACACCTTCACTTTCTTTGCCAAGGAAGACAAACAGATGACTTAGGGATACGAAGATTTCTTAATCTCACATGCGAGGTCTGCCATGTCTGGTTGTACTTTAAAACCAAATCCGGTAACATTTGGCATTTTTCTCCTGTCTTAGGCCGGAGTTCATAGGGAGGACCCACTAGCTTGTAGAGTATCAACCGAAGAGATTATGTTGCGGAAAACAAACAGTGACAAAGATGAATTACGGCGAGGACAAATTACGCTCACTGAAATTAATATAACTTTTCCCCTGGCATTTACTTGGTCTGAGAACCAGACAAAGAAAAAGTCTAAAAAAACCAGACAATTCAGACACACTTTACTAAAAGAAGATCCAGTTTATCCAGAGTTTTGTTGTGGAGCCAACTTCCCAAGATAAACTTACGTCTTTCCCATCACATTTGGCAATAGCCATTAACTGAAATATCAACACTGGCGTGGGGTGTGTGTACGCACTGGGATGTGTATTGGCGGTATTGTCCAATTCTAACATAAACTGGTTTGTATCCAACGGCTGCAGTTGAAGCCGATTACGTATATCGAAATTCAAGTAAATCGAATCCCAGTAAAGATTGGCATCTTTACTGGGATTCTGGGTCAAAAATTGCTGCCGCAGGGAAGAACCAGGCAAGCACTAATACTCAAAAGGGAACCGCTCAATATTTTCAACTATTTATATATATATTATACTATATTTTCTTCAATAAGGAAAAACTACTTACATACGAGTGTTGCAAAAGAATCACGGCCTTCCCGTTTCCGTGAAAACATTGCAGAAAAGACATTATTGGTCCGGGATTTGAGTTGTCAATGCAAAAATTCTGTCAATGCTTCAACTTCTCCGCAAGTTTTTTTTGCAGAAACGGAGTGGATGTTGCGTACCATGATTTTTTCACAACACGAATATGAAGCAGTACTTCCTTGTATTAGAAAATAGCCGAGCTTGACAAAATACTATTATTCATTTTTACATGTGTTAGGACCGGGCTCTGTCACAAATTATAGGAGAGGGAGACGAGTGAAGGAGAAAACGTAACATCATTTAATTAAGGAAGTAATGAGTGGATGAGTGATATATGTTATGCAGTGTTGGAGACAACAATAAATAGGGGAACAAAACGGGAAGCCGCCGCCGCCGAAACGCGAAGCGAGTGGACAGGTGTCAAAAAATTGAAATAGGCGGCGTCCAGGAGCAACTGGTGCCGAGGTGCTCCCACTTCTCTGTAATGAGCCGCTGCCTGCTCCCAGGGCCCGTAACACGACGAGCAGGGAGTCTCCCAGACCCACAGGGTCGGCACAGATGTTACACACCTAAAACATGCAGTAAAACGTGAAGACATTAAACCATCATAACGGCGACGCTGTTTAGCTACGTTTAATAACCTCTTGATCGGCCTCTGCAGGTCAAAATCTTCAAAGCTCATTCCCTGATTTTACTGTATTCTGGTAAATCCTCTTACGCGGTCTTGATTTGTTTCAATATTCAATTCAATTCAATTCAGTTTATTTGCCAGACTCATGTCCAAAAACCATACAAGATAGGACAGATAAAAACAACAAAACAAAACAAGCAAACACCCAGGAAGAAAAACAAATACAAGAATTAAAATACATACAGACATTTCAGCCAATGCACTCTCCGTCTGGATGTGTATCTGGAGCAGCTCACAAAGGGATTTGAGTGCCACCATGATACTGTTGGTGGACGCATCCAGACGTTGCATAAACTTAAACATCAAATTTCTTAAAAGTGCTTTCAATGTGCTAATTCCTACAGATACAAACATCTGACTAGCACTCCCTCCTCTGGGAACCCTGAGTAAAATTCTCATTGCATCATTGTAGGCCACTTGTAACTTCTGCATGCTGGATTTTTTGTAAGAAGACCACAGATGGGCAGTATAGAGTGGTGTGCAGTAAGTCAATAGTCAAAACGACTTGTGTTTTGTAGCTCAGTGCTCAACGCCGCCAAACAGCTTAAAGTTCAGAGGTTATCACACCATCTCGGCGACCCAATAACGATTGGGTTTTTTTTGCTTGGCCTCTGGTATAATCCGGTAAAATCGGAGTAAGATGGGCCTGCAAAACGCACCGCTTCTAAAAACGCCCCCGGCGGTAACGTCATTTGTGTTATAAGTTAATATGGCACACTTACACAATTTGAGTTGCAACGGTAGGGCGGCGGCGGCGCTGTTCCCGTATCCGCTCGCGCTCAGACTCCGGGGGGGGGGGGGGGAGTTTGGTTGCGTAACGGGCCTGTAAAGGCAAACCG
>JAOPHQ010000980.1:15000-27500 GCA_030340625.1 Merluccius polli
TTTTTTTTTTTCTTTTTAAAGAAAACCATGGATGGAGGCGGGGGGGGTGGGTGGGGGGGGGGGGGCGGCGTCCATCCCCCAGGTGGTGGTCTGAAGCTAAAGCTAAAGCACAAAAAAAAAAAAAAAAATTCGAATAAGAAGACAAATTATGGATCCATGTTTTAAAAAAAAAGAAAAAAAAAGAAAACCCGCAGATGAATATACATATTTTCTATTCAGTCCTCTTCTTTGGACATGGAGCCAACCTCCCCCCCCCCCCCACACCCCCCCCCCCCCCCACCCCCAATTCCCCCGGCTGTAAGCGCAGTAATCGACACCAGCTTGCGTCTCAGGTACCCACCTTGCGCACACACGCACGCACCACACACACAGCACACACACACACACACACACACACACACACGCACACGCACACACACACACACACCCTTCAGGCTTGAACACAAGGAGACAAAGGAGGGCAGCAGAACAAGAACTACAGAAGGCAATACCTGCGGGACAGACGGAGGGTTATTGTTCATCCCAAGATGCACTCTGTGCCGCCTTTCTCCCAAGGCTTGAGAGGATTTGTGTGTGTGTGTGTGTGTGTGTGTATATGTATGTGTGTGTGTGTTGGAATGTGTAGGGGGGGGTGTACGTTCGCCCCTTCTCGCCCAACAGAGTCATGGGTGGCAAGCGTGCCAGTAGAAATGAATCGGTGCTGGGATGCGGGCGGCGGTGGGCGGTGGCGGCGGCGGTGGGAGGGGGGGGGGGGGGGGGGGGGTTGGTTGGGGTGGCTCTCTACGGGCCTCAGATTAATTCTATTTCCCATATTCTGGAGGACGTTTATGATGGGGGGGGGGGGGCTCTGTGAAGTCACTAAACCGCCTCCCCCCATCACCACCCCCCCCCCCCCCCCTCACCCTTTCTCCACCAATCTGTCGGGGCCATGCGGTCCGAGAGGAGTGTGCTTATTGTTTGTTGGGGGGGGGGGAGGGGGGGGAGGTTGGGGGAGTACAGCTGTCCAGCAATCCCAAGAACGCCTGAGTTCATAAACACAGATAATCAGCCTTTTATTTCTTCTTCTTCCGTTTTATTATCTTCTTTCATGTGGCGGCGGTGAGGTTTTAATGCCTCGTCTCTGGTGTACGCACGCTTTCGGTCAAAAGAATAGACGAGGGATGGCGAGAGTGAGTGTGTGTGCGTGTGTGGGGTGTGTGTGTGTGTGTGTGTGAGAGAAATAACGAGAAGCCACCCCATAATCCTTTGGTGACCACACTGGCGAAGCCCAGATCAACACAAACGCGGTACAGGAATAGTTTTAGTTTGTAGCGCATAGCATAGCCGCCGCCGCCGTTGCCATTGTTTAGTCAAGGCTGCGAAAGCGCATCAAGCCGGCTACGGCGAGGGGGAGGGACCTCAAGGAGAAGCGACGTTTATCAGTTCACAGTTTCAGAGGATACTGTAAATCAATTTATTAGATTACCGAGCTCTGCTTTGAGCTCTGGCTGTAACTCCCTGAAATACAACCCCCCCCCCCCCACACACACACACACACACACGCACACACACACAGACACACACACACACACGCACAGTCTCGCCCTCTTCCTGCGTCTCGTAATATTTTAAAGAGAAAACTCTATTTCCAGATTATGGGCCACTTTGGGCCCATAAGAGAAAAAAAAGGGGACGTAACAATTCTGCCCCCCCCCCCCCCAGACCATTTTCGATCCGATTTGCGCCCTCTCTTACAGTAACGCGTCTTCATGCTGTCAAGGACGTCGCTTCTAATGGAGTTTGATGCGCCGAAGGGTCCGCCGGTCCCTTCGACCTTCGACGTAGCGATGCCCGTCCGGACCCAAAAAAAAAAGAAGAAAAAAAAAACGACGACGACGACGACGACAAAAAAAAAAAAAGCAAAGATGTGTCCACTTTGGTTCAAGTCCCGTGTTTAAATTTCAAATGAATTATTGACAAACGTAAAAAGCTAATTTCGCCACGCGGATCACACGCGGTTTGCTGTTAAATGTTAAAGTGGTTCTGCTCCGGCGCCAATGCGACAGCGACATTAAGACAAAATGTTATACAGTAATTGCTTATTATTGCTTTACCCCAGAGACAACCATGCCACCGGCGATAGTTTACAGGGATGGTGGGGGGGGGGGGGGGCGGCGGGGGGGGGAGGGACCAACTCCAAATGGGAGAACCACGCGGGGCGATGGTAGCACATGGCCACAATTAATCTTACGGCGAGTGATCTAATTATCCAACTGAAGTCGCAATTTACGTATGGCTGCGTTGTTGCGTCTCGGGACATAGGCGTATTTCGTGGGGGGGACGGGGGGGGACATGTCCCCCTCAAGGTTCGGATAGGTGGTGATTGTCCCCCCCAATATTCCCCCCCCCCCCACAACCGCGCAACCGAAATGTTCCGCCAGCCCCCCGCTCAACAAACAAAACCCCCCCCCCCCCGCTCAACAATCGCGCAACCGAAATGTTCCGCCAGCACCCCCCCCCGCTCAACAATCGCGCAACCTAAATGTTCTGCCAGCACCCCCCCCCCCCCCCGCTCAACAATCGCGCAACCGAAATGTTCCGCCAGCCACCCCCCCCCCCCCCCCCCCCGGTCAACAATCAACGTCCCCCTCAATATTAAAGAGATGATAACGCCCTTGTCTCGGGATGAAGCTCAGACTTTTCCTGGATACTAACGGGGGACATTATCATTATTATTATTATTATTATTATTATTATTATTATTATTATTATATATATATATATTTTTTTTCACTTGGCCGCCGATTTCTCACTTCATGACGAGACAGAGAGAGAGAGAGAGAGAGAGAGAGAGAGAGAGAGAGAGAGAGGGAGAGAGAGAAAAGTGGTTGTCTAATCAATAGTCTTTAATTATGCTTTTCCCCTCCTCATAGTTGTGAGGACCTATAGGATTTGAAGGATCCAGGGTCCTCCCCACGAAGACCGAAGACACCAGCAGACTTAGCTCTAGCTGGAGATACAGTTCAATGTGCTTTTGAAATGGAGGCTCATCCAACTCTGTGGATTAATGGAGCTGACGGACGGCCGGCACCGCCGCATCGAGCCTTAATTCACACATCAGTCCCGGTTTTCAGTAGTTCATGTGTGTGTGTGTGTGTGTGTCATTAGTGTGTGTGTCGGTGTGTGTGTGTGTGTGTGTCGGTGTGTGTGGGTGTTAGTGTGTCATTAGTGTTTGTGTCGGTGTGCGTGTGTGTGTGTGTGTGTGTGTGCGTGTGTCGGTGTGTGTGTGCGTGTGTCGGTGTGTGTGTGTGTGTGTCGGTGTGTGTGTGTGTGTGTCATTAGTGTGTGTGTGTGTGTGGGTGTGTGTGGGTGTTAGTGTGTCATTAGTGTGTGTGTCGGTTTGTGTGTGTGTGTGTGTGTGGGTGTTAGTGTGTCATTAGTGTGTGTGTCGGTGTGCGTGTGTGTGTCGGTGTGTGTGTCGATGTGTGTGTGTGTGTGTGTGTGTGTGAGTGTGTCATTAATTTGTGTGTGTGTGTGTGTGTCATGTGTGTGTGTGTGTGTGTGAGTGTGTCATTAATTTGTGTGTGTGTGAGTGTGTCATTAATGTGTGTGTGTGTGTGTGTGTGTGTGTGTCAGTAATTTGTGTGTGAGGACATTATAGTCAGTATGGACCCTTTTTCAGTCAACGTCATAATTACGTTGCTGAACGTTATCTGAAGGCAAAACAAAGCGAAACAACCGGAGGCCAAATTCGAATGGTGGGCTACACCGACAATCGAAACTATGTCGCTGAGAACCGGAAATAAAGTATCGCTTGTTGCAGGTACGGACATGTGACTAAAGTCTGTCATGTCCTCCTAATTAGAAAGTCGGGAACGAGGAGGAACAGGCGACTGATCGTACCGTTTTACTTTTGCGATCCGAGTCCGGCGCCGTAACACGATTTCGAAAGCACGGTTGTCCTCCTTAGACGGTGTCGTACCATACCGGGATGTAATACGATCTTATTGCCATTTTTAAGCGTTTATTTTACGGTTTAATGAGGTTTAGGATGCGTTCCGATTCCGAGGTCTTCTCCGCGGCTCAACGGGGGGCGGGGGGGGATTACTAGGGAGAGAGAAAATAAAAATAAAATGTAGAAAATAAAGTAATAACGTTCGTTTGATTTTGTGTCCACACTTTTCTTGGGGATGCCGTAGGTACAAACGCAACTCTTGACGGCGGCGGCGTTGAGGTTGAGCTAACCTCGGGCGTCCGAACCTCGTTAGGCCGTCAAAATAAAACACTTTATAACCGGAAGGTGGGGAGACGGTCTGAGGAAAGCGGCCATGCCTTCGAATTCAAGTTTCGTCGCTGGACATATTCAGATAAACGTGACATTAACAAAAACCTAATGGACTTTTTTTTTTTGTGGTGGTTTACTAACAGAAAAGGGGTGTGTGTGCAGTGTGTGTGTGTGTGAGGTCGATGCGATAGCCGGTCGTCTACAGCCTCACCTGGTCCCAGTCAGACCGGTTGGACTCTGGGGCCGGGTGGTGAGGCTGCACACCTGTGGTGCATGGGCAGTCAAGACCCACAGGATAAACCAGCCATCACCACACACTCAGGGAGAGAGCCTCTGTCATGGCAGAATTTACCGCCTGCTGGTCCCGGTCCAACCCGCGGCCCAGTGAGCGCCGAGCTGTTAAAAGATAAGAACGGCGATCGGTCATTCCGTCGACCGTACCTTGTTTTCACAGGCGACATCTTAAGGGCGTGTTCACACCTGGCGTTTTTTTGTGATAGGGAAAAGTTGAGCCGACCGTTTATTCAATTAAAAAAAAAGCCGGCAGCGTTTTTTTTAGTCCTGAAAGCGCCGAGAGCGTTTTTTTCTATCGCCTAGCAACGAACCCACTCTAGACCCCTGGACGTTACTCGCCCGCTACGTATCCGAGTGTCAATGTTCCGCTTTGTGATTGGTCAGTTGTCAAAAAAAACCCGCCGTCGACGTCGGGCGCTTGTTTTCCTGAAAGTTAAACTTTTTTCCAACTTTTTTTTTACGCTCGGTGCGGGAGAAGAAAAAAACACTGAGAGAGGCGTTTAAAAACACGCTGGGGACTTTTTCCAAAAACGCTCTGCTACATTGGAATATAATGTAAAACGAGCGCTGGCAGAAAAAAAAAAAACCCCGCTAGGTGTGAACACGCCCTAAGACCGCATTTATTTCGTCATTAATGCGTTAATCCTTTATTTCCAAAGGACCTTTATTTTTTTTTGGCGAACGGTTCCCTTAGTCCACGTTGAACCGGTGCCTCCAACCTCCAGTGAATGAAGAGCGGTGGAGGAGAGAGAGTGGGTGGTTTTTACCGCTTGTGTTACCTGTCATATTGAGTCATATTAAAGAATAAGCTCTGGGCGCAGGGTGGTTAGCAGGGTGGGATGGGGGAGGGGGGGGGGGAGGGGGGAGGGGGGGGGGGGGGAGGGGGGGAGGGGGGGGGGATGGTTACCGCTGTTACTGTTTACTCAAAACGCCGGCGTTTTATCCCCGCTAATGGACCCTCGAGCTACAAATCAGACCTGACCCCCCGGTAGGAGAGCGAGCATTTACGAGGAAAAAAAAAGAAAAAAAAGCGTACATATTTACATATTTCTCTGTCTTGGTCTCTCTCTGCCTCGACGGGACCACAAAGCCTTCGGTTTGGTCCGTTTCTTTCGGCGCAAGGAGCAAAAGAGAAAAGGGAAACGCGTTAAAGTGAAGAGGTCGATAAAACGGTCGCACAAAGACCCCGAAAGCGTTCGTATTTCAGGACGCCGGTCGGTTTTGTCGCCGCGCGTCGACCGAATGGTCTTTTTTTTCAAAAAAACGTATTTGCTTGTTATTCGTGGCGCAAATAATATGTGCATAAAACGCCCGATTCCGTTCGCCACATAGCTAATCTTAATAGTCTACTTTGCCTAACTTTCCTGGGGAACGGCTCAGTATGTTATATAGTTACTGTTCACATTATCGCTAAGCACCTCCTCAGTCATTCCTGTGGAGTTGGTTGCGCGAGCGTCGGGATATTTACGTACGTGGGAATGCAGGCGGGCAAATTGGCAGAAAATATTTGCGAAATGACGGATTTGGAGATACAACGAACGTAAATGCGAGTCTGGCGTCGGGAGAAGTACACATAAAACATGCTAAGCAAAGCATACGTACCACAAGCAGCAATTTGAGTTTTTTCATAGGCTATCGCGCCGTTTCTACGGTTCAGCGGCAGTTTAAACAAATCCGATCGACGCAGACGACACCACAGGAGCGTGTTCAGACTCTCTTACCCAGCATGCTTTGGGGTAGGGTGTGGGGGGGGGGGGGGGGGGTGCGGGCGGATGATAACCTCATCCATCATCACGCACCTCTGCTGTTACGGACGCCATCGATAAAGTGACATATTTTCCGTTAGATGACAAACAACGCGATGATGGAAAAGGTGAATGGCGAATAAACGCCTTTTGAAACGACTGCTTCATTGAGTTTAATCGAAAGTGGGGATGGATATGTGCTCTGTGTGTGTGTGTGTGTGTGTGTAAAGGTAGATATTTACACACATACATACAGGCGTGGGCTGGTATGTTTGTGAAAAATGCCTAACTTTTTTTTTTCAAAGCTGGGATTAAAAAAGAGAAGGAGATAAAAGAGGAGATACAACAAAATACAATACAAATAAATAAATAAATACATAAATAGAGGGGGGGACGGGGGGCGGGGGGGCAATTATTTTTAAGGAAAGGAAATAAGATAAGTGTGACAGAGAAACCTTCACTGTATCGTAAAGCAACAGAATCAAGCGTGAACTCGAAAGAGGAGAGCAGAGCGATAAATACATAAAAATAAATACATAACCGGATGGGGGAGGCGGTAGTTTTTTTTTTCTTAAGGAAAGGAAAGATAAGTGAGGGAAAACAAAAACGCCACTGTATCAGAAGCAGCGGCAATCGGGAATAAGCGCAAAGCAAGAAAATACAGATAAATAAATACAAATAAATAAATAAATACATGGGGGTGGGTGGGGTGGGGGATGGGGGGGGATGGAGGAGGGGAGGGGGGGGGGCTGATGAAAAGAAGAACACCATTAGCAGTGATGGCGACCGGAGCCCATTTACATCCATTTGCATCTGCTCCCCCCAAAAAAAGCCGCAGCTGAGAGCGCGCCGGTGACGCCTAATGACCGGTTGTCACAACAACGCCGGAGGTGGCCCGGCGTCGACCCCCCCCCACCACCAGCCCCCCCCCCCCCCCCCCCAAATGACGGCCCTGTCACTCCCTCCTCCTCCTGTGAGGGAAGGGGTGGGGGGGGGACGGGTGGGGGTGGAGGGGGGTGGGGGACGAGCTCGCAACCTGTAATTCAACCGGCTTTACTCTCTCTCTCTCTCTCTCTCTCGCTCTCTCTCTCTCTCTCCCCCACATCGCCCGCCCGCCGCCTGGTTAAATGGCACTTTTGAAGGAAGTGAATCGACAAACGGTTTTAATAACGCCATGCATAACCCCCCCCCCCCCCCCCCCCACCCACCCCATGTGTGTGCCAAAGCACTTGGTGTTTGTGGTGGTGGTGGTGGTGGTGGGGGGCCGGGGGGGTCTAGGGAGGTGGGGGGGGGGGGGGATGGATGTGGTGGTGGTGGGAGGGGGGGGTGTGTGGGGGGGGGGGGGTGTTTGGAGACGAATGCCAGGAGAGAGAGAGAGAGAAAGAGAGACTCACAGGGGTTACGAGGGATTTGTCAATTGTTGTGTTCGCAGGGCCCTAATCTGTCCATTGAAACGGACCATCTCTTCAGCTAGGCCCACCTTCCCCACAATTACACGGTGTGGGGAGAGGGGGAGGAGGAGGAGGGGGAGGGGGGAGGAGGAGGAGGAGGGAGAGGAAGAGGAGGAGGAGAACGGATCACTGCATGCCGCTGGGCGCACGTGGCCTCCTGAGTCGCACATCTGATCCGGGGGCAGGATTTCCTTTTTTTTCTCTTCCAAATGTGTGTGTGTGTGTGTGCGCGTGTGTGTGTGCGCGTGTGTGTGTGTTAACAGCTCTTTCCCCTCGCTTTCGCTGCTCGTCGGGGTCCTCTCCGCTCACGCAGCGTGAGCACCTTGACGCAGAGAGGTCTGCACGGCCGCGCGACCGATATTGCCACCGCCGTCGTCATCATCGTTATCACCGCCGCCGCCGCCGCCGCCATCATCATCATCATCATCATCATCATCATCATCATCATCATCATCATCATCATCATCACAGTCATCAGAGAGAGCAGGGGGCTGTTTGATCACCAGCAAGCATAAGGAGACCGCCATGATGGATGTAGAAACGTGAAAGTGAAAGTGAAAGTACATCAAATGAATGCATATGTAGAGTAGAGTGTGTGAAGGCTCAGTGTGCATAGAGAGCCTTATGGAAGAATTACTTTATTTTTACTGAATTAAATGTGACAACTTATATAATGCATACAATGTTACGGCGTATCACTTGGAACGTGAGTAGTTACGGCGGATGTTAATCCACCGAGGGATTCATTACATCAATCAATTTAATCAAAGTGATTGATTTAATTACGCCGTTAAGCAGCTGCCTGATTATCCAAAGCTTTAGGCAAGTTTCAAGTTTCCATATATTTTTTTTTTTTTTTTAGCAACGCCCAATGCTCACACTCACACAACATTAACACCTGGGAACTGCCCGGTGCAACCACAGTCTTCTGCTGTTGACCCACTAAGCAGTTGGCAGTTTAAGTGCCTTGCTCAAAGGGGGCGCTTCCAACGGCGCCTAACCTTTAGGCCACCGCTGCCGCCACAAGTAACGGCCTGTCATTTAATTATCGCGAAAAGGACAAATTCTCAAATGTCGGCGATACTTAAAACAATACTACATCTTTCAAGAAGATGAAACAATGAATTGGTTGATGGTTCAAGCGCTCCCACAGCCCTCCCGCTACATTTCCTCGCCACAGACTTTGCGCCACAGACTTTGATTCATTGTGACGCTGGCGTCCGTTCGATACCGGCGTTGTCACCCGCAACTTTGAAAGCAAACTCTGTGGAGTCGCCAACTCCTCCCGTCTCTGCCGCTAACTTTCAACGGATGCATCTATACAGAGCGAGGGCAGATAAGCAAATAAATATACAAAAAACACAACACAGACTCCCTCCCTCCCTCCCTCCCCCTCCCTCCCTTTCTCCCTCCCTCCCCTCCAACACGCAAAGCCCCCCCATCGTCGCACGACACCGCCAACGGCTAAAGAAACGTGAGACGCGAGCGAAAACCCCGAGCGACGAAAAGAAACGGAGGAAGAAGAATAAGAGTAGGAACGTAAGTTGCAGAAGAAGAAGAAGGAGGAGGAGGAGGAGAATGAGGAGAAGAAGAAGAAGAAGAAGAAGAAGAAGAAGAAGAAGAAGAAGAAGAAGAAGAAGAAGAAGAAGAAGAAGACCAGGGATGGGGGCCGGTGGGGTGGTTTGTGGGGGGGGGGGCGTCGAAGAAAAAAAAAAAATTAGCAACAAAGCATTATAATTTGTCACTGATGCATAAATCTTGCTGACGTGCTCGCTCACTCTAATGGTAGTCGTAGCTGAGCGACGGGGGAAAGTGCTGTGCCAACGTGCACAGTCGCGGGGAAAAGAAAAAAACGGAAAAACCGCCGGAAAAAAAAAACAACAACAACAGCAAAACTATATGTTCCCGACATCACCTTATTTGCATAATTTACCAAAAGTCAATGAGGCAGCTCAAGAAGTGTGGCTGATAGTAATAAGTGTTTGGGAAAGGCAGAGAGCTCGCTAATGGCTTGCCTATGGGGATTTCTACACACCATGGGGGAGTAAAATGAGAAATATTTTTCAAACAGCAGGGGTAAAGGTTTTAAAACTAGGAGCACATGGAGAGATAAAGATGTCGCTGCCACGGGGCGCTACGTGGCGGCGGCGGCGGCGGCGGTGAAGAGAAGAGGAGAAAAAAAAAAGCAGAACGACAAACCGCTACGGATGACGCCAAAAACAAAAAAAAGCAGAACGAAAAGCCCTGGTAATTTCGGTATTAAGAGGTGATAATCATGTTTCGACTTCGGTATTAAAAACGGTAACCCTGTAACGCCCGGGCGAAAAAAAAAAGAAGATAAATATGGGAATGATGGAGAGAGCGAGAGAGAGAGAGAGAGAGAGATGGGGGGGGGGGGGGGGGGGGGGGGGGGGGGGGGGGGGGATGGAAAGAGAGAGTGTGTGAGCACATCAGGTACAGAAGGTAATGAGGTGGGGGTAGCGGAGGGGGAGGGGGGGGGGGGGGGGGGGGGGGTGGCTGGCCCGGAGGGGGTTTTGGTCATGAGTGTGACTCCCGTTAAAGTGCTCATCAGCGACTCTGTGTGAGAGTAAACAAAGTGTACGCCGAAGAGAGAGAGAGAGAGAGAGAGAGAGAGAGAGAGAGAGAGAGAGCGAGAGAGAGAGAGAGGGAGAGAGAGAGAGAGAGAGAGAGCGAGAGAGAGAGAGAGAGAGAGAGAGAGAGAGAGAGAGAGAGAGAGAGAGCGAGAGAGAGAGTACTAACCATTGCCTGATCGGAAAAAGCATTTCCGCCGGTCTCCCCGCCTGGCCGGTGGCGCAGCGTTGCGCACGCGCGGCGGAAAATAAAGGGGTTGAAGTTGACGTTAAAGTTGACTCCGTGTCAATGAGACGTCGAGACTCTGGACCCCCAACGCTCCTCACTGAAACCCCTTGAGAGGCCGCGTGGCGGTCCGGACGCTCGGGTCTCGGTCTCATCGGCTACAGCGTCCGGTCAGCTCTCGGTCCCCTCCTACTACCGAAAACGTCATTTTTCCGATCTCTTACTTCCTGTGAGCTGTGCGGCACGTCGGTGAACAGTCCCCCGGTGAAACACTGATATGGATGAAGAAGAGGAGTAGAAGAAGAAGAACCAACAGAGAAGGACAAGGAGAATACAGTTTTTGGGCACACTCGCCAAAAAACGCAACATCGAAAAATTGTAATGGAAACGGATATCCCTCCACTGCAAGTCCCTCCCTCTGTCTCCACTATCCGCACAGCGGAAGCGCCCCATCCCAGACCCCCGGTGAGGTCACGTTCATCTGGACATTTTAACACGGTTAACTGTTTAAAAGCCATCACGGCGACCACCAATGGCTCCCTGGTGAGCCATTGGTAGCCCTTTTTTGTACAAAAAGTCACCAGGGTTTTTTTTCTTTTTGTATTATTATTAACAATAACACAATTCAACCGCGACCTCAAAGAGGGAAAAGGTCACCGATATAATCAACATTGTAATCGTCGTTTGTATACCGTGAACCCCGTGCAACCTCCGATGCCGGGGGGGGGGGGGGGGGTTGTACGGCGAAAAAAAATAAAATAAAATAATGGCGCAAAAAAGGGAACGGCGGGTTGAAACAGTGGGCCGCCGTGTACGCGTGTGATATAATGACATCGGGGGGAACGGGATAGCGCTGCGAAAAGCCGCTAAGCTCTCTCTCTATCGCGCCGAGAAGATTATGGGGGGAGGAGGAGCGGGAGATGGCGACGACCGACATCGCCCCCCCCCCCCCCAACCCCCACCTCTCCTGACGGGGGCCCACTTGGCACCGGTCGGTCCGTTGAACGCCAAGCGCACGCTTTACACCCAGGACCTCATTGTCCTTCACTCGCAAAGTATTGAATAAATAACCCGGGACAGACGTCACCGCTAAGACTCACACGCAGCAGAGCAAGGGCAGTGCTGCCGCGCAAAGGCAAAAGGGCGGTAACTTCATTTTTTGGTCAAAATCCTAATACGTTTTTTTGGAACAATGAAGACCTACTTCAGCATGTGGATAAATATCCTGCGACTACCGTGTTGTCGTTTTCTGTCCGAAATAGCGGCCGGTTTGCCCATAACTTGAAAACGCTCGAGGTAAAGCCGAGGCAAAAAGCCGTAACTTCACTTTTACGGTGCTCTGGCTTTGTTTCGCTGCCCTCTGGAGAGCGAAGGAAACTAATATTTTCCCGTCCGAAGAGTCCACATAATAGTAATAATAATAATAAGAATTCGGATGCGGGACATAATTAAATTACAGCGGGGGGAAATATCTGATTCAACGCGTAGCCTACCTCTTGGTGTGTTTTTTACAATGCGAGCCGGGCCCCGGAGAAAACATTGCCTCTGCTCCCCGGCAGTCTCCCCGCCGCACGCACACACACACACACACACACACACACACACACACACACACACACACACACACACACACACACACACACACACACACACACACACACGCGTGCCCGGTCGGGCTTCGGTCGGTCGGTCCCTTTTTTTTGGTCACCGAACGTACTATCTCCCGACTCCTCCACCACCACCACCACCAACGGGCAGACAATGCTCTTTTGATTAGAGAGCACAGAGGGATTGCGAAAGGGAGCCTGAGTTTGCTCTGCTGCAAGCGAACGCCTCTCTGACCGCTCGGCGCCGTGCGAGGCGAGGGCTGCACGCGAAGCCCGTCGGACCGCGACACGCACCGCAAATTTAGTTAAAACTTGCAATTTT
>JAOPHQ010000980.1:30000-40000 GCA_030340625.1 Merluccius polli
GGGGTGGGGGTGGGGGTGGCGAGGGGGGGGGGGGTTATGCAGAGAAGACATTTTTACATTGTCACGGATGGCGGAGCGTAAACTGCGGAGGCCTAAGGTTTTAATTACCTTGTTGTTTCGTCCCCTGCTCCCTCTGCCCCCCCCCCCCCCCCACCCCCTGCACTCAATCATAGTGTGACCACCCCTGTGTCACACACACACACACACACACAGACACACAGACACACACACACACACACACACACAGCCACCAAGGAACAACATGAAAATAAAGTTAATAAATAGCATCAATATTGTCACCTTAGTCTCTCTCTCTCTCTCTGTCTGTCTGACTGCCTCTCTCTCTGTCTCTCTCTCTCTCGCTCTCTGTCTCTCTCTCTGTCTGTCTGTCTGACTGCCTCTCTCTCTCTCTCTCTCTCTCTCTCTCTCTCTTTCTCTGTCTGTCTGTCTGTCCGCCTCTCTCTCTCTCTCTCTCTCTCTCTCTCTCTCTCTCTTTCTCTGTCTGTCTGTCTGTCTGTCTGTCTGTCTGTCTGTCTGTCTGCCTCTCTCTCTGTCTCTCTCTCTCTCTCTTTCTCTGTCTGTCTGTCTCCCTCTCTCTGTCTCTGATCTGAAGATCTCTAGCGTTGATTTCTCTTTACTTCTTGGCCCTCCATCACTGTTGGTAACCTCTCTCGATGAAACAATCACCGAGCTCTCTTTCGCGTCTCTGCAATGTCCTCCGTTTTGGAGACTGTTTGCAAGGTAATCGTTTTTTTTGCTCCCACAAAACAGCAGAGCTCCAGCTTTCAAACCCCATTAGCTGCAATTAGCCATTAGCTGGAGAAACAAAAAAAGAAAGACTTGCGCAAAAGTCCCCAGCGAGTCTCTTATAGCTTTTTGTGCGCTAACCCGACGCGGCCCTGGATGAACAATGTTTATACAGGAACAGGAATCCAAAATGGGCGACAAACTCACACATGCTCACACAAACACACACACACACACACACATACAAAGGTGACCGTAACAGTTAAGGTGCAGTAGGTAATATTTAAGAGTTATAATTTGAGTGTAATCTGTTAGAAATAGTCAGTTATTGGCGAAGTGAAATGCGCTGTGAGAAAATCTCTTCCTAGTTGACTGCGCCCGCCTATGTATGGCGACCATCTAGATTTGAGACAGCTCCCGGCTCATTTCTGACCAATCAGGGCATCTCTTCCCTGATTGGTTCGGAGGGGGGGGGGTCCATCTTGCCTGTCAATCACACGGGTGTGTGAAAGGCTCAATGGTTGTCAAACGTAGGGAGGGAGTAGGGAGGCAGGATGCATTTTCTTGGGTTGTTTCTCTTCCGCTCTGTCCCGTCTCTCTCTCTCCCTTTCTTTACAAATGTTGAACCTGACCTACAGCACCTTTAAAACGTTTTCCGGACATCATCGTTTGGCATCGTAGGAACTTGTTTGCAAGCCAGATCGATGTGATCGCTTCTACCGCAAAGTATATATATATATATATTTTTAAAGCATATATCTGTTGAAGTAACGCAGAGGAAGCAGCACACGCAAGCAGCAGCAGCAGCAGGAAGATACATTTGGAGCAAACAATGGAAGAAAAGAAAAGAGCGAGGTGGTGGTGGTGGTGGTGGTGGTGGAGGTGGTGGAGGTGGTGGTGGTGGAGGGAGGGGGTCGGTGGGGAGGAAGGGAGAGAGGGCGCTAGCCAGACATCTTGGCATCTGTTGGCATTAATTTACTGCTTAGTGCCTCCGATGTGATTTCATTCCATATGTTTCAGATGCGGCCTCCTCCTCCTCCTCCTCCTCCTCCTCCTCCTCCTCCTCCTCCTCCTCCTCCTTTGCCGCCGCCGCCGCCCCGTCCGCTGAAAACAAACGGCTCCTTATTTATTCACTCTGAACACGCAAGAAGAGTGCAGACCCCCCCCCCCCCCCCCCCCCCACACACACACACACATACAGTATGGTTTGCATACATGCACATCCACAAATGCATGTTCACAAACATCAACACAGGGATGTACACACACACACACACACACAACACACACACGCACACATGCATTGATAGTACTTTGTCATACAAACTGACTACATGGCCCCCCCACACACACACACACACACACACACGCACACATACCGATGCACACCATCCTTCTATGCGGCGCTCAGACAGGATATCTTGTTGTTTTTGTCTTCACGTCTGCCGCCCGGTGGTTAGCGATCCCTATCGGACCCGGCGCAGGTATGCCCCTAATATGTTTAGTCTGAGAGCAGAGCCGAGCACAATCCACCGCACAGGATCACAATGAGACAGGAACCGTTCGCGGTGCCCCCCTCCACTCCTCTGATAACAGCCTCCGTGCTAATGCCCCAGCTATTGTTGCGCTAACACAATAGCGCTTTAACCACGTGCCACGCCGCTAACTCTGGCAGAGGTCATAGGCTAACAGGCAAAGGCCGGCTTTAAAGTCGCCGTTAGCGCACCACTCGAGATAACGTTACTAATAGTGTACAAAAAAAAAGGAAAGGGATCGACAGGAAAACAAATTTGAAAAAATTCATGGCGACCCCAAGTGGGGTCAAATGAATGATGAATAAATTGAAAATAATAAATAAAAAATGCATTTAAAATAATTGTAATTTTATTTTAAAACTAAATGTCGAACCTTCCACATGAAAATACAACTTTATTAGCTGATAATTCAGTTACAAACAGACCTGCTCACAAAATAAAGAGAAAATCACCATTCCAGATTTTAACTCAAACTAGCAAAATTTAATAGAAACAATAATATATTCTAATTTATTACAAAAGGATATAATAAAAAAGGTCCATGATATCAACAAAATGTTTTGTGTCTGTGGAAATAAATGACAAATCAACTGTCAACTTATTCAGGAAAAGGCAATATTTATACGACAATAATTGTCATTTATAATTGTTGAAACTGAAGTAAGTAAAGTAAAATGCAATACATCTTCACTTCTTTCCACTCCTGTCTTCAGAACTCACTGATGTAGTTTTGACACACACACACACACACATATACACACACACACACACACACACACACACACACACACACACACACACACACACACATACACACACACACACACACACTCCAACAGACGACGACAGTGAAATTATGAAACTTTTCCATCCGATTGTCCTTTCGCTGACACTCGTAGACGGCCTCTGTCGTCCCTGGCGTCTGGTTGGTGTTGGTGGTGGTGGTGGCGGGGGGGGGGGGGGGGGGGGGGGGGGGGGTTGTCCGCCTCAGACAGACGTAATGGAAAAATAGATACATCCCGATTCTTTGAGATCTTGCGACATGACAGTCAAAGACACGTCTGTGGGCCAAATCATGTCATTTATTGATGGAACTGACAGTCTGTCGGTCTGGACATGTCACGTTTTTATTGTATTTATTTTCATAACTTCACTTACTCATTTACTGGCAGTCCTCGTTGTCTTATCGGCATGGAAATGCCACTTGGAAAAACAAAGAGAAAGAAAAGACACTCCTATTACTTCTTAATTTGATTTGATAAAAAAGCCCACCAATGATAAAATCCACCATGATTGAATTTTTCCCGTGCTTTTTCCTGTTTATATTATTCCTTTTTGGGACAACATGGTGACTCATGGTGAATCGCATCAAACCACTTCCTTTAAATTGGACGTGAGGAAGTGTGTGTGTGTGTGTGTGTGTGTGTGTGGGGGGGGGGGGGGTGGTCTTATCAGAGAGAGGGGGGTGGAGGAGGGGTCGGCCTCCATCTCTCCAAAACATGTTTCCCAAGATATTGGAAAACATCCCAACGTCCGCTCAAAGTGGCCTGATTTGAAGTGTTTAGAGAAGTGGCTCCCAACCTTGGGGTCGGGAGCCTGATATGCATATGGTGTCGCAGGAGATTGCAGACATCAGCTATAGATATTTGATGATCCATTTTTAGCAAACGCATTTTCTAAAAAAGGTCTCATAGACGTCGTGTGTATACGAAATGACAGCCTAATGTTTCAAAGCCACGAGGAAACAACTACTAATCACTAATCACCACACAGTGTGTGGTAGAGCGATGCGATTAGGTTCACCGGGAGATTGATATTACCGGCAGATGTTGATTGGGTAAAAAATATTTGTGTATAAGCAGATGCACAAAAGTTAAAGTTGGGGTCGCGAAACATCTTCAGAGCTAGAAATGGGGTCACGGACCAAAAATGGTCTGGAACCACTGGTTTAGAGACTGGTCTGCTTATACTACAGAAAGATGCAACATGGAAAGCGGGGAAATCACATTTGGGTGGTGATGGTGGGGTGGGGTGTGTGTGTGTGTGTGTGTGTGTGTGTGTGTGTGGGGGGGGGTTAAGCATTATATCCAGGGCAGATATTTTTCCGGTGGATAGCGGTTGCTATCAGATGGATGCGCCGTGCTGCCGTATGATATGATCAAGGTGCAGTGTTTTATGTCATTTCAATTCACCAGTAGTGTGCCGATAAACGCTCCACAAAGTACTTCTGTGTTGTGGTACTGTCATGTACGGTGAAATATAATCAATTACTGTATTGAGGTAAAATTATTCAATATGATGTCTGTGGTATTGCTTATATATATATATATATATATATATATATATATATATATATATATATATATATATATATGCACGAGCATGTCGCAAACAGTCTGGGGTTAAGTGCCTTGCTCAGGGTAAGCAGCTGGGGGTATTGAACCGGCGAACAACCGATGATCACATCACAGCTCTTCATCAAGAGAAATTACATTACAATACAATTGAAGGCCAGTGTTAGGGCTGTACAACAACACCAACACTATTAGGGGGCTGAATAGTGTGGTCTGAAAGGTACCTGTGGGCCTTCTTGAGCAAGATGTCTAACCCCTACCTGCTCCTAATTGTATTGTATCCAAATTCACTATGGGTCACAAACAGCTAGGTATTTGAAAACATGGAAACCTTGACTTTGTTTACTCCCTTCATTAGACACATGTTAGAAACTAAAGGGTTGGTAGTTTAAGTGGCAATTGTAACCCCCATCAAGAGCTTGTTCACATTGCTCAACTCCCATTTGATGGTGGTGACGGATGCGTTTAAAAGTCCATCTATTGTTTCCCCTACTTTTATTTGCTTTGATAGGGATCAGGAATCAGGAAAGAGAGAGAGAGAGAGAGAGAGAGAGAGAGAGAGAGAGAGAGAGAGAGAGAGAGAGACACTAGCTTTAACCATAGCGGCAACAATTTGGATGGCATTCGCGTCCACATTTGGGGTCGTGGAAGTTCAGGTAACTTTTTAGGCATTTGATTCTGCCTTCACTGCCCAGCTCCACCGGAGCCATCAGCATCACGTCTAGTGTCCCGTCAACCTTTTCATTCGGATGGGACACCCTGCCGTAATAAGCAATGAAAAGGTGCTCCACCGCCACCAGACGCGTTGCCTCCGATGGCCCCATCCGAACCCCCAAAAATTGGCAAGCTTCAATTCTCAATGGCGAAACGCCAGCGTCAACTCACCACTTTCACTCATCAGTGATGACATCATTATTTGTACATTGATTGTTTTCAATGTATAAAAGAAACTTGTCATTTGACGTGACGCTGATGGTGACGCAACGTAACATTGTCAGTGGGGCCCCAGGGTCAGAGTCCAAAGTCCTGGGCTCCTTTGAGCTATACCCCTCGTCCATGCTGCTGGTTTTTGGAGAATAAGCGTAGCTATTTTGACAAAATATCAGCTCGTCAAATTGTGGTGGGAACTCATGCATTCTGGGGAAAAAAAACCAGAGAAAAAGCCTGGGCACGTAGACAAAGAGGAGTTGGACAGCACTCGAAGTGCATTCGTGAAGCATCACAAATACGTTCTGAGTGTATCGTACACATAAATGAAGCAGTCCATTATAATCACATCAGAGAAGGACATGCATTATGACACATTATCAAGCTGCTGTAAGTGGGTTAGAGACTATAGATCTATACAATGTACTTAACTTCTAGCATTTGATTGGTATACATTATAATGATAAGCGTTTTTTTTTTTTTTTTGGGGGGGAGGGGGGGGGGGGGGGGGGGGGGGGGGGGGGGGGGGGGGGGTCATTTTTATAATGTGTTAAAGGCAGAAGCAGAAAACATTGGACCTCTGACCTCAAGCGGTTTTCAAGACTCGGTAATAACAGGCATTACCAAGTCTTGCCAAACTCCAACAAAACTCCAACCAAGGATTCAATTCTTTTAGAGTTTGGTTTTCCTTTAATTCATTAATACAAGTACATCATTAGTATTACCCCCCCCCCCCCCCCCCCCCCCCCCCCCATTTTAAAGCTTGTACAACGCTCTGAACCGCTGCTAGGTTGAACCCCTGGGTGAGATTTTACTTGACAGTGTCTAGTTGTTACAGTGTAATTACACATGTAATAACCCATGTAACAAACTGTAACAGCATGTACATGTCCTAACCCTAACCCTAACCCTATATGTTATAAATGTACCCTAGTCTCACAAATAATATATTTATTCATTATTAATTAAGATTAATATTTTACGTCTGATGGTAGACTGGCTCAAATCTGGGTGAACGGGGCGTTTCACTTTCTTTTGCTTCATATTTGTTTCGACCAATCATGTTGCTGCAGGCAGGGATCTGTAGTCGTGCAATTGTCCAACACAAACTAGGCCAGCAGTAGTCAATTGAAAAAAGTGTCAGGTAAAGGTTTCAAATCAACCCCATGTAGACTGGCCACTGTAGAAATACAAAATATCCTCCTGCAAGCCTCATCCACTCGCACACATGAGTTTTATTTGGTAGCATATCTCTGTTAACGAAACAGGGAACAAGGCGTAACTCCGCCCCCTTGCAGTTTCTGGTTTCCGGCCCAGACTCTGTGCCGTCTCCCCCCAGAAGGAGGAGAAGAAGAAGTAGGACTGCTGGATCCAAGATTATCCTAACCCTAACCTAATGTGGAACTCGTTTTTTTTCACCTATTCCTAACCTTAAGAGTCTGTCCCAAACCATGTTCTCCAAAGATGAAGGCTCTTCAATGTGAAATTGAAACAAGCCTCAAATGAGACCAACCGGCCAATTGGTAGATACATTGACGTCCCTGACCTCTTGTTGTGAGCAGGGGTGAAAACACAGAACACATGTCATTGTGTGAGGGTGATGACCCAGATCACAGAACACAACCTCGATTTGCAATCATCTGCAAACTGAATGCACACATGGTTGGATCATCCATGGGCAGATGACTGCATGAATGGATGGATGGATGGATTGGATACATGGATAAATAAATGGATGGATAGATGGTCAGATAAATTAATGAATATGTGAATGGGTGGATGAATGAATGAATGGGCAGATGAAGGTATGGATCGCCGGATAAAAGGATGAATAAATAGATTGATGGATGGATGGATGAATCAGTGGATGGTCAGATGATTGAATGGATGGTCATATAAATGGATGGATGGATGGATAAAGGTATGGATGGTCAGAAAAATAGATGAATAAGTGGATGGATGAATGAATGAATGAGCAGATAAAGGTATGGATAGCCAGATAAATTAATGGATGGGCAGATGAAGGTATGGATGGTCAGATAAATGGATGAATAAGTGGATGGATGGCTGAATGAATGAATGGGCAGATGAAGGTATGGATGGCCAGATCCATGGATGGATGGATGGTCTCAGAAGAGGGAGCGCGCGTCGACTCTGGTGAAGGTAAAGATGGTGTGACAGGGCAGAGTTTTCCCGGGAGATTGTGTAATTGTATTTTTCTGCTGCAGTTCCACTCAAAGTCAATCACATTTGTCCACCATCACCCCCCCCCCCCCCCCCCCCCCCCCTTAACCCCACCCTCCCGGGACACAGCACATACAGATGGACACACACACACACACACACTGAATATTTACAACGTGACCAAACTCCAAACTCCCACTTGCACGCTATATGCGGCGCTCCTCATTTTATACATTGGACACCGATACACCGCACCCCCCCCCCCCCCCCCCCCCCCCCTCCGTTCCCCAGTAACCACACACGTAGACAGATATTTCCCCCATCGCCGTCCCCCTGCTTACACCGTGGTCCACCCCCCCCTCCCCATCACCTCCGTCCGGTGTCGTTTGTCACCGAAACCGCACGGTCATAGTAGCCACCCGCGGTTGGCTACCCTGTTTGAGTGACTCTCTGACACTATCTATACTATAATCATATAAAATGTGCTTTTTGAATAGGGATTCGCCATTACATTATGTGTGTGTGTGTGTGTGTGTGTGTGAGGGAGTCTAGTCGTGCTCGCACGTATATATATATTGACCAAAATACTATTTTTAGTTACTCCTTCGTGTTCGCGGCTTTGAATCTTTTCAAGCAATCGAAGATTTTTTTAACCCAACACAGATATATACATGGATTTACTTTTTGTTTTTTTTAATGTACCACTCTCTTACTTACGATATAATGTACTGACACTTGACAAGTAAATTAGAGAGTCTTTGTGTGTGTGTGTGTGTACATACGTGTATATACTGTATGTGTGTGTGTGTGTGTGTTTATGGTACGCCTGTGTGACAGAAAGACACAGGGTCTAGTAGAGAGGCTACCATTAATACAACAGAAGCCGCCTCTTTTTTTTTCATCCTCTCAGGATTCCCCCCCCCCCCCCCCTCCGCCCCACCCCCCCCCCCCCCGTGCTTTCTTTCTCACTTTCTCCGTTTCCTTTCTTGCCTGGCCTCTCGCCTCTCAAGCCGCCCGGCCTGAAGGGTATCCGTTCTGAAAAGAAATAAAAAAAACCCGTAATTAAGTGCATCGGCGTGCCCCCCACGCTAAGCTAATGGGTTTATTTTGACAGTGTTAATTGTCATATTTGTCGGAATGGCGCCTCTGACACGTGCTCAGGAGGCGACGACGAGAGGAATCGTTGCTCACTTGATGAAAGCGCTGTCATACACGCTTAATTTCAACGAGTTAATGCGGCTTTTTCCCTTTCCTCTCGTCCCGCCGAGCCTTCGCCCGTCCTCCTCCTCCTCCTCGCCGTCCCTTCCCGAGCCTTTCGCTCGTCTCGTCCCTCTGCAGCCTCCCTCCTGGTGTGTGTGTGTGTGTGTGTGTGGGGGGGGGCGCAAGTTGAGGGCCGCGGCGCCGGGGGGGGGGACTGCGGTGTGAGGACCGACCGCGGTGTTGGGACCTAATTGGTGCGGGGACCTAATTGGTGCGGGGACCGCTTTGTGGGAAACGCTGTGTGGGGACCGCAAAGTGGGGACCAGGGTGTGTGTGTGTGTGTGTGTGTGTGTGTGTGTGTGGGGGGGTGTTGGCACCCTATTTGAACTGTAATGAAAACGCGAGCGATCTCATTGTTGGAAGACGTGGGTTAGATGGACGGGACGTCAAGATGTCAGTCAGACAGATAGTAGATAGCAGACACACACACACACACACACACACAGGGATGGCAGTTCGATCGTTTATGTTAGTTAGTAAAGTTTATGCCCAACGCTGTCCTCCTTGTCTTTGTGTTCCGGGTCGACTATAACTGCAATGCAACAGTGGGACAGCAGATGCCGCTGTATTTGTCCCCCCCAACCGGCACCCAACCACAGAAAAACTAAACTGACAGGAAGTCTCCTGTCAAAATTTGAAATCTTTCTTCCCGGAAATAGGACCGCAAAAAAATTACACAACAGCGCAGCTTTGAGCTAAATTTGTCGATTAATTGCCTACTTTTTAAATCATTTTTTTCCTCGAGAATACCGCCGAATAAAACCCACACGCGATTTATTTTCATTGACATTTAATTGCCGTTCTCTATTTCAAAGTCAAAGTTAACCCTTTTTTGTATTTATTTAGAGGACACACACACACAAAAAAACCTGTGGTCCCCTTTGAAGTGGAGAGATATGCGGGGGGGGTGTATCTCCTGTAGGACTGATAATCCACACACACACACACACACACTTCACCAACAACAATACGACGCTCACAGCACACAGATCA
>JAOPHQ010000980.1:47500-50471 GCA_030340625.1 Merluccius polli
AAATAGGTTATCGAGCCCGTGGTTTTTGAACCAGTCCTCTTTTTCTTTTTTTCCCCCCTTAAGAGCGTGGAAACCTCTTTTGAAAAATGACAATGGCGCTCCAACCGCGCATCGAAAGGCAAACCTGACACACCGTAAAGTACTTCAGAAAGAGCCCTCGAAGCGCGGCGGCTGCGGCCAGGGGAGGGGAAATGAAGGAGGCTAAAAGATAAGCGTTGACTTGTAAAACATAATTATATTTCTGTCGCGGGGTGTTCGGCGGCTGAAAGGAACACATTTAACCTGCGATTCATGCGTGGCCAAGGAGTTGAGACCAAACAGCCTTTTTTTAAACTGTGGAGGTAAGAAGACTTTAAATACGGTGTGGCGGAGGTCACGCATCTCTAGGGGGGATTTGATTGGTCGCTGGAGTGGTCCTTACAGCAGGGACCTCTTTCGGCTGGGAAACGGATTATATCTGGATTTTTCTTACGATTTGTTCTTCTTACGTTTTCTTTTACAGAGGATGGTGGGAAGGGGGTTGATTAGGATTCAGTGAGCAGGTCTGGCTTTTTTTTATTAAACAATGATGAACTGTGGAAACATTGTTTTTTATGTTTTGCAACATGGCCAAGTCTGCTCTTGATCCGTTTTTGTGTTTTTTTTGTCAGGGGGGGATAATTGAACAAAAATAAAATGCGTTGAATCACAATAGTTTTTTCAAAAGGTCAATGTTCCTATTTTATTGTAGTGTATAATGCTGGTAGAAACTAACCTCGTGAGACAATCCAGATATTCAAGTCTGGCCTCTGCATAACCAGTAATGGTTATGCAACCAATGCTGTCTGTAAGGGAGAGATAGGATGGGGGCGGTCCGTGAGTATAATTTGTTTTTCATGTTGAAATGGAAAATAGAAAACGGTTGGTTTCCTCGATTTTGGATTTTATTTTCCAAAAACAAAAAACTGATTTCGACCCTTTTCTTTCGTGTGTCGAACAAACTAATATTTACTTTTCACAGCTGGGCGTGGCTAACTTTTGAATTCCTATCATTGGTCAGTTGAACAACAAACATTTCCCGTCCATTCAAAATAGGATTTTATTTGCATAAGGAGCATAAAGTATAGGACACACGTGATTAAACAAGGGAGTTTGTCTGTGTTCACCTGTCAAAGCTTAAATGTAGCCTATGAAGCAAATCTTTTTGCAATTATTGTTTTTATTATCTCTGGGAAATAAATAGACTGCCGTGGCTTTTTCCAGTGAGTTATGACGACATCTTGTCAATTACTGTCGTGTTTTCATCGGTGTAGTCCATGGTCTTAAGAGAAGCCTATTTTTCTCACGGATGTAGCCTAGGGCCCGTGCCACATAGCGTCTTTGCGGCAGAAACGCATGGCACCGGGATGAAGTGCTTGTGTGCTGAAACCCCCCGCCGCTGCATCTCCATTGCTTTGTTGACTGTTTTCTATAACAACTAGCCACATTGGCTTTTCAGCTCCTAGCACAACATTGTAGCGATTTATTCTTACCATACATTCATGAGCGATATGCGGCGGCCGCGCGGAGAGTCGAAGCTCGGTGAGAGCGTCCCAGTGGCTCCGTCCCAAGTAAAAGCGCCCGTCCAAAGTAAAAGCGCCCTCCATCGATTATTATGGCAGCGTTTCCCAGCCCGAGGAAAAAGTTGACGGCAGTGTGGAGGAGAGGAGGACCGGAGCCAACGGCGAAGTGTTGTCAAGTCCCCCAAAGATATTACTGTGACGACACAGCTCCCCAGAATGCGTCGGGGACCGCGGCCAACTGTAAAACTGTGAATAATCCCCTCATATGAACACTTCTTCTAGCGGAGATGAACAATCGGCCTACTTGTAAAAAAAGGATATGCTGAGACAGACAGTGTTTTGTTTCATTATGTGTGTCTTGTAGTTGGAAAAAATGTCATCAAGGAAAGGTAGGTGGGTGTAAATAACCATAATCATCTGTGGTCCAGCACACGACAGCTGATGGACCGCAGAGTTTTTGTTGCAACAGACATTTGTTAATAAAATTAACATTGCGCGGCCCCCCCGACTTCTGAACAAGAACCCGTAATAGACCTTTTGCACAGGGTTTGGGTCACGTATCGGGTGGGACCGCGCTAATCGGTGTTGCTTTTCTTTGTAAATAATTATGTGTGCAAAATGTGATATGATGTTTGACCTAATCAACCTCGCCAGCAAAACATGGGGAAATGTCAACCTGTGTTTGTGGTGTTCTTGTATTCCTGCTCAATTGTAAATAACGTCTTGCATGTCGATGTTCATGATTCAGTGGAGCGTTGCTTACCTTCTGGCTTCCTGTCTGCTTTGCGTACAATGGTGAAGTGAAGTGCGTGCTGGCCAGGAAGTGGTCATCGACGGGTCGGCCCATATACCAGCTCCATCAGGACATCCTCTCGTGCTTGCATGGCGTTGGCAGGATATCAGAGGGGAAAAGGGTCAAATTAAAGCCCTTTTCCTCTTCTCTTCTTCTTCTTCTTCTTCTTCTCTTCTTCTTCTTCTCTGCTGCCGTTATTTTGCGAAAAAGCGGTTTCAGCACAAGCAGAAATCTAACGGATATCGTCACGGCTATCGAATATTTTGAAGCGGGAGACGTCCGTGGTTGGTTGATAGTGGCTGGACAATCAAAATAAGCTGAGGTCCAGTTCATCCACGGCGGATATAAAAGAGTAATATAAAAGGTGTCACGCTCTTTTCGACCGTCAGCAATCGCTACTATATGGACAAAATACGAAGTCTCTGGACCTGCACTGCACTATATCTGGAGTCTGCATGAGTTGTATGAGTATGAACAGCATGGACTCTTTCAAAAAGGTTAACTCTATCAAAACTGTCACCTTCAATCCCCACCACACCCCCCCCCCCTACCGCACTCCCCCATCTCTCTCCCGCCTCAATCAGCACACTCCCCCCCCCCCCCCCCCCCGCCCCCCCCCCCCCCCCCCCCCCCGCCG
>JAOPHQ010000981.1:0-7500 GCA_030340625.1 Merluccius polli
TCAATCACTGAATGAAGCCTGCCACATTTGGGACATGAGTCGGGATTGCTTGCACAAAACTCTTGATCAGCACTCAGCATTTGTTTATTGCTGTTGTTTATTTAAACCAGTATGCGCAGAGAGAGTGAGGGGGAGCGAGAGCGAGTGAGCGAGCGAGCGATAGCGAGGTCTGCGGTCTTGGCCATTAGTTCATTTACTTATTTTTGTGTAGGTAATATGTTGCCAAATATGTTTAAACTTAAATATGTTTAAACTTTAATGACGTAATGCGCAAATATAGATATTCGAATATATTCGAATATATGTGGTTTTTTTAGAGGGAATATTCGAATGTCATTTTTGAGCAATTTTGACAGCCCTAATATGTACACACACACACACACACACACACACATATATATATATATACACACATACACATATACACGCACACACACACGCGCATACACACACACACACATAACCCACACCCACACACACACAGGAGTTCAGGAGAATGCTTCCAACTGTTTATGAGGTGGGCAGCCAAACACTCTTCATCTGTACATGTAGCCCGGCCATTCAGCCATCTGTCCTCTACACTACCTCCATTCATATATAGGATATCACAATGCTGACCAGCACCACGCGTGCCCACTTGGCGCGTATTACATACCACAAACGTTCAAACATCGTGGCTGTACTTCTCGCCACTGAGCCAGGAGATAACAGACCACTTCAGAAAATACGGCGTGCGACGTGGAAATATGAGCCAGGATCAAAGGTTCATGAAGGTTGGTGTCACGGCCACAGATGATACACAACACCATACGACAGCACATCTTAACACCGTGACACACTGTAACACCGGCTGTAGATCTGGGGAACTCTGCTAATACCAGAACAAAAGGTTCGCTCACCCCGTTGTCCAATCGTACGAGTGATATGTCATATCACTTATATAAGTACTTATATAAGTACTCATATATAATTACACTTATATATGATGTGACCAGATTAGTGGACTACCTTATACTGGCCACTCCTTATACTTATACTCCACTAAAGCTAAAGAGGCAGAATACTGTACTTTTTACTCCACTACATTTATTCGACAGATTTAGTTACTAGTTACTTTGCAGATTCAAAATTAACAATACAAAATATAATACAACAAATACCTTATATTATAATATCAATAAGGCTTTATTGGTCCTCAGGAGGAAATTCACAAGCTACCCCGCAGTATGTAAAATAATATATAAAAGATATATAACTAAATTAAATAAATTAAAGCTGCAACAATAAAAAGTGATGAACACATTAATGCATCAATAAATATAATCCAATCGTATAATATATATTATTCTGAAATGGGCCATTCTGCTTCATGAGTACTTTTACTTTTGGTACTTTAAGTATATTTGGGTGCTAATACTTTTATACTTTTACTTAAGTAACATTTTCAATGCAGGACATTAACTTGTAACAAAGTGTTTCTATAGTGCTGTCTTACTACTTTTACTTATTACTTATTTACTTCTATCTGAGAACTTCATTCACCACTGCAGCAGCCAATAGTCTCGCTCCAAGCCAGCTTCTCGCTATCAGCCTGATATCTTGTCTGAGGTCTGGTCTCCACTGAGCGCATGTTCTTGTTTAATTTGAGTTTTATATTTTGAGCTTTTCTACAACAAGAGTTTTTGAACACACGGAGTCGGACCAAAGAAATACAATGGATATTTTGTATCGCAGCCGCGCCGAGGTTGTTTACACAACACTCTCACGTCTGAACCTGACCTCACATCTTAATCTAAAATAAAAAGTATTACAATGACACAAAGTATTTTCTTTCTTTTCCAGGAGTACGCAAAAAAATCAATCCAACGGTAAAAAACGGTAAAAAAAAAAAAACGTTTCTTTTCTCAAATGTCCAACCCTCAGAAATGACACAAAAGAAACATGCGGTGGGAAACACACAAACAGCGAGCGGCTGTCGCTAGGCAACAGAGACACACACACACACACACACACCACACACACACACACACGCACGCACACACACACACCGGCAACTTCATGACAACAAGACATTACTTTGACCTTGTGGAGGCTGTGTGTGCTGGGCTGCTTTTAAGGGGAAACAGTACGCGAGTCCGAGGTGCCGAATAACACAGATATTAGAGTAAAAGTGCTTAAAGAGGTGAATATAAAGGAGACGACCTTGCCGCATTATATTCCTATTAATTGCAGTGTGAAAACATTCTGCTTTTCCTTTATGCCGCAGTAGTCAATAGATTTCTTTCTGCAGAGTCGGCCACTCGTGTGTTTTTGTGTGTTGTACGTCATATGAATGTGTGAGTGGGAGTATTTTCCTCTTTGTGTGTGTGTGTGTGTGTGTGCCTGTTGGTTATTAGGTGGGTTATGGTTGGCTGCATGTTTTTTGGAGAAAACACACAGGGTTTGATATTGCAATAGCACATTTTTGTATTTGTATTTCTATTTATTATTTATTATAACATTTCATAATTAGAGCTTTTCTGTGTGCAGCCCTAGTGTGAGTAGTAACTGTGTGTGTATGTATGTATGTATGCATGTATGTGTGTGTGTGTGTGTGTGTGTGTGTGTGTGTGTGTGTGTGTGTGTGTGTGTGTGCGTGTGCGTGTATGTAATGATGTATGATCATGTATATTACATCAGTAGTAACGGATGTACAGCCCTAGTCAGATGTGCAGCCCAAGTCTGAGTAGTAACTGTGTGTGTGTGTGTGTGTGTGTGTGTGTGTGTGTGTGTGTGTGTGTGTGTGTGCGTGCGCGTGCGTGTGCATGACAGCGTGTGCATGCACCTCTGCTCTCCCCCTCTCCAGGGCCGTAGTAGCTGAAGAGTCGCTCCAGCAGCGTCTCCTCCGAGGCCCCCGGCCGCTGCCCCTCCTCCTCCAGCAGCCACAGGAGGCCCCGCGCCTCGTCTGTACGCAGGCTCCGCACCTACACACACACACGCACACACACACACACACACACACACGCACACACACACACACACACACACACGATCATACACACACACACACACAAATACAAATATGTTACCCATGCTGCACTTTCACACTGGCCCAATCCCTGCACAAAGTGGGCTAAGCCCGCCTTCAGCCCAGGGCCAGCTGGCCCCGCTCCGGCGCAGGGTTTGACCCCGACTTTGCGGGGCTATCCCCCAAAAAACCGGTGTGAAGCGGTAAACATCGCTCGCGCGGTTCCAACGGACCGGTAGACCTGCAGCGTTGAATCGCACCGCCCTGGGCTCAGGGTAACCCGGGTTAACGATGTGAGCGTTTTAAAAGCGGCTAAGGCGGTGCGAAAAAAGCGTAGCGGAAATGTGTAGACGTATTAGTTCACCACGTCGGCTGTGTTCGCCGCGCTAGCTACGTCGGCCAAACCAAACCGCGTTGGCTATATTAGCCGCGCTAGCTACGTCGGCCAAACCGAACCACGTTGGCTATATTAGCCGTGCTAGCTACGTCGGCCAAACCGAACCACGTTGGCTATATTAGCCGTGCTAGCTACGTCGGCCAAACCGAACCGCGTTGGCTATATTAGCCGTGCTAGCTACGTTACCGTTAGCCAGTACTCGGTCAGAAAACCCCAGCAGCAATCACTCCAAGCAACTCTAATAATGCTACTTATCGCTCTCAGGGGAAAACAATTCCAGCAGGAAATTGCTGCCTCTATTCTTCATATCCGCTCAAAACTAAAAATACCGCCGCTGGCAAAGAAAATAACAACATTCATATTCCTGATGGCATACGGGGTACGGTCCTATATAATCTGCCACTCAACCTCCAAACCGGGAGCAAAATGATTGATAAAAAAAGATGAACAAAAAATACAGAGGAACTGGAAATAGGGGGAGTTCATACGCGAACGAAAGGCCAAAGGACGCATGCAAAGCGCGGCGAAAAGAGCATCCTACGACTACAACCGCCCTGACGCATACGCATAATAAAAACTACAAACCGTGTGTCGAGCGGGCACACACACACACACACACACATACACACACACACACACACACACAAATACACACACACACATGCACAGCTCCAACGGGTTTCTCTCTTTGTCCTGCGGTAATGGCCGCGCGGCCGCGGCGATCCGGTGGCCGATTCAACAGGTGTAATTCTTTCAGCTTAAGGGCTGCTAAAGATGCTAATCTACCGCCAATTTATCCGGGACCCGTCTTTGAACAGGATAATTGAGCTAGAGTCGTGTTTGCGTCTGGATTATGGTGTTGGTTCTGTCGGGTTCCCGGTTTTATGAAAAGCTTCCCCCATGTTGGTGATTGTGATTAAAAGTGAGATCCTTTTAAATAGTTTAAAACCGTGTTCAGCTGTTATCGACGCCCGTCGACTGCGTGTTCGACGTTCATTAGAGATGAACATTAAGCAATATGCGGGGAGTCGTCAGAATAAGATGATCTTATTCTGGTGTTGTATTTAATTTGACAATTAGTTTGACTTTGTTGTCTCCTATTGTGCTAGGGTGACCAGACGTCCCCGTTTTTTTAAAGAATAGGATTTAAATAATATATGAATAGATTTTGAAATGGCAGGCAAGGTTGTAGCTTGCTCATGAATATTCCTTTTCGAGACAGTTGGTAATTATGCGTCGGCCTCGGCTGCGACGCGACCTCGCTGCGCGGGGGTCTGTCTATCGACTTTATACCATAAGCAGACACGACGATCATAAGCAATCATAAACAATAGGCGATAAATACAATATAGAAACGGTTCCCTATTCGATTAGCCTCCTGTTTTTGGCTGGCCATAGTAAAGCATTGGGCCCGGTCTTTTACTACAGTACTACATTTACCATGACAATAGGCAAAATGTAAATATGTCCCTTTTCAGATATGCCCCCGAAACCTGGTCACCTTATATTGTGCACTTGACCACCGCTCATAATTAATAAACACATATATAACCTGTGCTCTGATTCCTTTAGCTGCTCTGCTCTCCAGTTAAACTGACTCATGCAGCAGTGCTGCAGCAACACTGTCTGTAGTGACTCCCCCAATTTTATTTGATTTTTTTGGGTTAGTCGCTTTAGGGAAGGTGACGTGTGTGTGTGGAAGCCGATACACAATCGTGTAAGAGGTCGAGGGTCGAAAGATTGGCGAAAGAAGGCGGCTTTTTTTTGCTCGCTGATTTTGCGTTGCTGAGCGCCTCGCGTTTTTGCAGCAGCGCCCTGAACGCCTCGGGTTGAACGATGTTCAACTCGGAGCAGAAAAGCGCCCTACGTCATTTGCATCATTTTTCCCCTCGTCCAATCGTATGAATTGAGAGGCGGCGGCGGTGGTGGTGACAACAACAAAACAACGGTTAGGCTAAGGACAGGTGATCCGGTGGTTGCCTAGGATGGGCCGCAGCTTCGACAAAAAAAAGGCAGAGCGGTTGCGCCTCGCGTTTTGCGACCTGCAAAAGCGCTGTGTCTGATCGGGGGCCTTAGTGGGGCCTTAGTGGGGGCCATCAGAAGGCGGCGAACCGCCGGTTGTTCCTCACCAGAGCCTGGCTGGATGCCTGGTCCACCATGGAGATGGACAGGGAGGTGCTGGGCTCCATGTCGTCCAGGGACAGCTCGATGTTCTCCTGCGGCGGCACACACACAGAACACACACTTCATTAGGTCAAGTACTGCCGTCCAAAGGTGGTTCCAAAACCTTTGACTTTAGGTGTGCCACCAAATTGTCATCAAGACCTTTCGCCACCTCATAGGTAAACACACACCAACGTGGTAAACAGTAGATAAATACACATGCGGTGGCTGAACAGAGAGTGCCAGCGCAACCTTTATACACAATTATTACCGCGAGAAGGCCACGGCCAGTGGGAAACAGTGGGAACAAAAAGTCAGCGACGCTGCTTACGCTCCCAGTGTGTTTTATTCAGCAAACACAAATGAACACAAAACATTGAAATGGAAAGCTTTACAACGGTAAACATACCACGGAGCGCGCAAAGTGACATAACAAGCCGTCATGCTATATTTACTGAACAATATTTATAATATGCTTATTTTGAATTATCGATATACTATATATATATATAATTACTGTACATTTGTCTTTATCAAGAATGAAAAACCTACGTACCACCTGCAGTACCCCACAGGTTGAAAAACACTGGTCTGTGATATATATATATATGGATAGATATATCTTTTATTGCATTTCTTAATTTATTTTAACTGTAGCCCTTTTGTTTTTGTGCCTTAGCTCATTCCTTGATTATTGCACTTTATTGTGAAGCACTTTGGTGCGGCTGAGCCATCTGTAAATGCGCTATATAAATAAAATTGACATTGACATTGACATATAACAATGTCTAAATCTCATTTCCCACCGCAAAGCAGACGTAAATGTGCCCATGTTGCTCAATGAGGATCAGCACGCGGCGGAAACTGACTACATTTCTAAAAATACAAAAAAGGCGCCTGCTATGTCGACATCATTTTTGCCACACAAAATTCGGGAATAAAAGACCGCATAGTTTACAATGAGCGGTAGGAGGTTTTTCTTTCTTTTTTTTCAACGATGACTTCACAGTGTCTCGAGTTTAAACGGTCATATTATCGGTGTTTACATGAATACAAAACCCTCAGACAGGGAGGCCAGACCGAGAGGACAATCAAACGCTCGCTCCGAACCTCCGACGCCGGATGGCTGCGAGGGAGAACCACAGACGAAACGCATTCCTGCCCTTCCCCACGTCCGCTGTTTTGTTGTTTTCGAGAGGGTGTGGAGGTGTCTGAGAGCGGGACTATGTTGTCTTGACTATATCTGAAGAACGGCGTCCGCGGTGTATTTCAGCGACGGGGTACTGAGGCGAGAACAAACACGTTTGATTCAACAAAAGGAGAACGCAAAAAAGGGGTCACGACTCGCGGGTTTCGCCGCGTCCTCACAAGCGTCTCCCGCCGCGTCGCGCTCGCTACGAGATTTCCCGCTTTTCGAAATGAGACGCCGACTAGCCGGCTAAACAAACCTGATGCCGCGATGTCTATCATCAGGAAAGGTTTTAAGGCAAATTGGGGTGTCTGGGCGGAAGAGGCAGCAGGGAGGGAGCGTAGAAAGGGAACGTGTAAATAGTGCGTCGAAGCTGGATGATGATGGGTTCTGCTGAAACCCATCTTGTGCTTTTCACGATAAAAGCGTGAACTTTGCGAAAATGGCGGGAAAAAACATGAAAATTGAGGACTACAATCGACCGTCTCTGCGGTGCCGTCATTTAAAACTCGGCTCGCATCCGCCCGAAAAACTCAGGAATATTGTTGACACGAGTCATCTCCATTTTTCCACGATGACTATCATCGTATTTTGCTGTGTTTGCTGTAGCAGACAGCTCACACATCCCACTCATCTACTCTTCAGGAACTAAACAAAGAAAGGAAATGCGACGCGTTGCCAAGGTCACCCGTTAAACAGCAGATCCCCACCTCACAATCCCCGGGTTAGAGCGGCGCCAGACGC
>JAOPHQ010000981.1:10000-25000 GCA_030340625.1 Merluccius polli
GTCGGACTGATTAGACTCTGGGGCTGGGGGTGAGGCTGCAGACCTGTGTGGTGCATGGGAGTAATCAAGGCCCACAGGATGAACCGGCTATCATCACACACACACTCAGCGAGAGAGAGAGCTCAGACATGTCAGCCGACTCCCCAATAAACCGGTTTATACAACATCTACTTTGTTGTCGTTGTCGGAGGAGCCCAGCAAAGCCACTAAGGTGGCGCGGGGCGGGGCAGGGGTCTCCGCTGCCACATATCTATTTATATATGATCAACAGACGTGAGATCAACAGAGTTTATGATGTACTAGAGAGTGTGAGTGTGTCTGCAGTGTGTGTGTGTGTGTGTGTGTGTTTGTGTGTATATCCAGGTTATGTGTGTGTTTTTAAATGCACAGGTTGTATTAAAGGTCACAGCGGCCCCCCGACTCTGTGCCGAACTTAACTACACCTGACCTTCAGTGTGTGTGTGTGTGGTGTGTGTGTGTGTGTGTGCGTGTGTGTGTGTGTGTTCTCCATTAAAGCGAAGGAACTGCACATGTGGACAAAATCAATGGCAGTCAATTATGATATGAAGGACAACGACGCAGGAGTAGATCTGAAATGGCTGGTCGTGATCTTGCGTGTGAACTTATCTGTCAACAGCCACTAGAAAGCTGTGCTATTCATTACTTAGATAAGCTTTACTTCTCCGCAGCATGCAATTTCTCCCCCCCCGTGCGCGTGCCCTTGTGTGTATTGGTTGTATGCGTGTACACACACACACACGCACACACACGCACGACACGCGCACGTCGGTGTGTCCTGTTGTACTGTATGTGTGTGTATGTGTATGTGTGTGTGTGGGGGAGAGAGAGAGAGAGAGAGAGAGAGAGAGAGAGGGGGGTGGGTGGTAGACAGCGAGCAAGAGAGAAAAAAAAGAGAGAAATGAGAGACAGCGAGAGAGAAAGAGAGAAAGAGAGCGAGAGAGAGAGAAGGTGATAGAGAGCATTAGAGAACAAAAGAGAGTGAGGATAAGAGACAGAAACAAACAGAGTGAGCGTGACAGAGAGAAAATGAGAAAGTGAGAGAGTGTAAGCGAAAGAGAGAGAGAGAGAGAGAGAGAGAGAGAGAGAGAGAGAGAGAGAGAGAGCGATAGAGACAGAGAGACAGAGACAGAGCGAAATAGAGAGAATGAGAGAAACACAGAGAGAGACAGAGACAGAGAAAGAGGACAGCAGGACCACCCGCTGGGTCCTCCATGGTGACGGTCTACAGTACCTGTGTCGCCGGCGCCCCCGTCCTCGGGGGCCGGGCGCGGGGCCCCGGTCCTGGACGTGGGGCCCTTGGTCTGGTGCTTGAAGATGGAGGAGGAGAGTTCTTCCAGGGAGCAGCCCAGCAGGTAGGCTGCCTTCTGGGCCCACTCGTGGCGCGCAAACTGCCTCCTGCCAGCTGAGACCAGCAGCAGGGGAAAACACACGTTAGACCACAGAGCATTCAAGAAACGTTCAGATTTTACGTCGTCATTTTTTTGTTTTGAGGTATGAAAACGTCCATTAGACCAACGCCTTCCCACCCGGGGTTCTCTGGGGCGTACAGGGTCCAGGGGATAGATACTTAAAGATGAAGATTTGTATTTTTGCTGTTGTTTCTACAACACACAAATAACAACCTAAACTATTAATACGTGTTGAATTTGTTAAATATTACGTCGATGTTGATGGCTGGAAGTACATCTCAGCCTAAACCTAACTCTCCCTTTTAAACACCTAGGCCACTATTATTTAGCATTATGATTATTATTGTAGTGGCCTTGCAACTAATATTATACTATTATCATTTAGCATCATGATTAATATTGTAGTGGGCTAGGGAATGATATTATGCTATTATCATTTAGCATCATGATTAATATTGTAGTGGCCTAGGTGTTTAAAATGGAAGAAGCTGAGTTGTGGTTTTTCTTCTCATAACTTTGTTGTTCAGCAAAAATCAAGATAGAATTGTCGAGTATTAATATTTTTACATCATAGTAATGTTTGTTTTGTAGGAAGCCTATAGGGCTTGTACATCAGAAAGCATCATGGGATTTATTGTTGCCGATACTCCGCCATCTTGAGACTCAATAGCATCCAAAATCAAAGTAAAAATACGAATTGCCACGTCTCTCATGAGAAACGCTGTGGCAGTTTCAAACACAACCATGTCACCCCATAACGACAAATCATTTCACAATGAATTACTAAACATCGACCAAAAAAACATTACCACCAACCCACTAACTAATTGCTGATAATATTCCAATGCTCCTATGCTCCCAAAATGGAGGTAGTTATTGCGACGTGACATCGCAATGTACAAGCCCTACAACCAGACCCCCCCCTGTGTTACGTGCCCCCCGCCCGCGGCTGGGGATGACTGAGAGCGCCGTCGCTCTGTGACAGCGTAGGATTATCTCTCTCTGGTCAACTTGACACACAGCGGGGTGAGCGCACGGCAGAATAATGTCGTAATGACAGGAGAGTGGAGACGTGGTGAGAGATAGAGATCGCATCCAGACACTCATCAAATGGAAAATAGCTGAAAATAAAAAGCCTTCCGGTCGATGCTTTGGTGATTTTTCCATTCAAGATGAGGCACAGAGAAAATAAAAAATGTACTGTTGATATTTTTTACAAAACCATTTACAATTCTATTTCGTCTAATTAGGCTGGGCAGGCCTACATTTATGTTTTTGTTTTTTTTTTACATTTGCAAATAAAAAATGTGATCATTTAATGAATAAATGGCTATTAATTTAATTACCTGAGTAATTATTATTTTGTCATCAATACATCGTTCGTGCTTTGCATTTTATTAATTTCTTCATGAAAAATTCTCCCAAATCCTTGCGACGACGGCAAACCACAAACGAGGAAGAGGGAAAACCCGCTAGTCTAATCCCACGTGCACGTATGTAGGCGTGTGCACGTATATAGGCGTGTGCACGTATATAGGCGTGCACGTATCAAATTGATTCCACAATGAGGAGTGGTATCTCTCTCTAGATAGACACGCCAGCCCGCCCAACATCAAACATAGAAGGGGGGGGGGGGGATTTTATCAGCCTCCAAGAAGAGACCCAAGATTAGAGGAAAACATATCTGAAGAAGAAGAAGAACAGACACACAGAGAGAGAAGGACTTTAAAATATATATTTAAATTAGGCCTATGTCTTTGCTCCGAGAGAAACTCAGCACGACGCCCCAGATAGAGAAAAGAGATTTAAAAGACAGTGCTGCTCCGAGTACTACACACACAGTAGTGAGCTCGCCTGATATTCCTGCGAGATTAAATATCTACATAAGTGTGTCCATATGAACACTAAGAGCCCACACTCGATGACGCGCCGAGCGTCTGCTCCCTTCGTCTATATTAATTGAACATAAATCCAATGTGTGCGTGTGGAGGAGAAAATATTACATGTTCTCACTCTGACTCTGGTTATGGGCCTGTCTGTCAATGGAGAGAGAGAGAGAGAGAGAGAGAGAGAGACCTCTGCTGCCCTCTTGTGATACAGCTGGGAACTGCACCGCCAAAAGACCTTTAATTCATTCACTGTTACTCTTTAATCCTATTTAGTCATGCAGCAGACACTTTCATCCAAAGCATATTAGGGTGTGTTTAGATCCATGTCATGAAGCAGCAGGTCCCCTAACATTAAGGAGCATCTTGCTCTAGGATGCCGACAGATTAGGCTGCAGCTCTTGGGGATTGAACCCATAGGATTCAGCTGGGAGTCATACACTCTTCCCAATACACTAACCATTAGCAGCTGTGTTGTTATTTATGGGCCTTGCCATGGGATACAGGTAGTTTTCCCTAGCGGAGAAGGAAAACGTAATCCTATTACAACCAACATAATTATTCTGAGTTTTGAGTTAAAGGTGCTGTAGGTAAGATTTAGGAGTTATAATTTTAGTGTAATTGGTTAGAAACGCCACAGCCATCCTTCAGCTATTAGCGACTGAAATACGCTTTGAGAATATCTGTTCTGGTCGACTGGGCCTGCCTCTGTAACCGCTCCTGGCTCATTCCTGTCCCATCAGGGCAATCAGGGCCCTGATGGGTTCGGGGACATATCTTGCCTGTCAATCACACAACACTTGGGGAGGAAGGGAGCAGACAGGGAGGTGACATTTTTCTTTTGTTTCTTTCATTTTCAAAATTGCTCTCTTGCTCTTTTCTGTTCTCCCTCTCTTCGCAACTGCCAAATGTTAACTACAGGAGCTTTAACTGCATCTTTATGTTTATCTCCAAGTTAATAGTTCCAGAAGGACATCTTTCCCCCAAAACTGAGCACTGTTGGCCACCCGTTTAATCTGTTTTATGTATTATTGTATTGTTATTTTTCCTGATGTATTATTTATTCTGTTTTATTAAGTTTATTTTAAACGGGAGCCTTGTCAGTAACCACCTGCGGTCTTAATCAAGCGTTATATGGAAAAAGCAAAAAACATTGCGAGGGGGAAAGAGAAAAAAAAAGCTAATAGGTTGTTAGCCGATGACTAAATATTTTTTCCTCGGGGCAAGAGTGCGTCAATACGTAATATTATAGATTATTGAATCACAAAAATGCTAGAATTTAACCATGTCTGTTGAGGTTTTATAAAGGCATGCAATTAAATTAATTACAAAGCATTTGATGTAATTAGACAATATCAATATAATATTAATAAACTAATTATTCAATAAACTATCCAAAATGAAAGTAATTAAATAAAAATATTGTATTAGAAACATATATATTCTTTAATTCAGTCACATAATGTGTTATTTTATAACACAAACACACACAAAAAATAAATAACACCAGACATTTTTAACATTTTGCATTGACTTTGTATGTAATCGCGCCGCGTAAAAAAATGCGCCTTGTGTTTGGTGTGAACACGGCATAAGACAGGTGCACCATCATGTTGTTATCGCCATGTCTCACCCTTAGTGGCCCCTGCGGCCCCCAGATGGTAGATGGCCCCCAGGACCAACCAGAAGGCCTTCTGCTCGTCCCCACTGACGCCCAGCACCTTCAGGGCCACTTGCAGCTTGGAGAACTGCTGGGAAGCCCTCTGCTTGTCCTCAGGCTGAACACACGGCACACACACACACACACACACACACACACACACCGCACACACACACACACACACACACACACACACACACACGCGCGCACACACACACACAATTTCACCTTAAAATGTGTTCAGTTGGGTTGGCATTGTCTCTGCGGAGCTGAACTTAAGGGGTTGGCTGAGCCAGAGAGGAGGGGAGGTGCAGGATTACCTTCTGTTGAGGAGCGATTCCAAACGCATGGTTCTCAGCGAAGTGGTTCAGGTGGAGCTCAGTTCTGGAGGAAAGACGAGACACACATTGAAAATGTCAACACCTTGACTTGTGCAATGCAGAGAGGGAGCTTAGCCTCTGGACCACATCATAAACACACTAGGAATTAGGCACTTTTAAATGGACAAGATGAGGGTGTTCCTTAAATCAATTATTACAGACAGATATGTGATAGATAGCCTCAGTGAGTGACAGACCTCAGTGAGCTGTCCACTCCTGCCAGGAGGTAGTAGAAGATGTTGAAGGTGGACTCTCCTTCTGGTCTGCTCGTCACTCTCGTCTTCTCCAGGAGCATCGTCTACCAGGAAAAACATTCATGTAATAATCGCTATTTAGTCATTTAGCGGACGCATTTATCTAAAGAGACTTTCAGAATTCAGATACAGTCATTAATGAGCAGGTAAGGGTTAGCATCTTGCTCCTTGGAGTTCACCTGTGTTTAGGATCACCTGTGTGTTAGTGTTTACCTGCGATCACCTGTGTGTGAGTGTGTTTACCTGTGATCACCTGTGTGTGATTGTGTTTACCTGTGATCACCTGTGTGTGAGTGTGATTACCTGTGATCACCTGTGTGTGTTTAGTGTGTTTACCTGGATGGAGGCAGAGGTCACCTGACCAGCCTGGTCAAAGTCCAGCGCCACCACGTGGGTGAAGCGGCTGGCGGTGGCGTTCAGGGAGGTGGAGGCATTGCCGAAGGCCTCGAGGGCGGTGTAGACCGCCTGCCACTTCTCTGCTGCAGAGACAGAACCACAGTCAGCCGGATCACATGGAAAATAAGGACTGCCATGTACTATTAGTTACCGCTTAGTTACCGTAGTTTTTATGGTGCGTTCTTTAAACCCTGGTAACGACATTTGAATGCGTGAAGATGATTTGGTGATGCTTACATGTTCATTGTATGTTAAAGTGAAAAATAATCCTCAAAAAAGAAAAAAGAAAGAAAGAAAGACAGTAAAAAAATATAAAATATATAAAATATAAAATTAAAGTGAAAGAAAAATTATCAAAATTGGCCCAAATATGTGTTCTGTCAGATGATTTAATGACAAATGTTTAGGTGTGTTCAATAAAAACAAGAAATTAATTGTCCCAAATGTGTTCTTTTAGATATTGTATTTGATGATAAATGTTTTTTTACGTTTAAAGTAAAAGCTGATTGTACTTTAAGCGTCTTCAATAAAAACAACATTAAATATTGTAACGTTACAATAAAACGTAGACACGTTAAAAATTACAAAATCGTCCCAAACATGTGGTGTCCAGAGCCTCACCTGAGAATGTCTTGCTGGGGCTCCCGGCGACGGTGACCAGGTACTGGACCAGGTGCTGACAGTTGGTGGTCTTCCCGCTGCCGCTCTTCCCCAGCAGGACGATGGCCTGGTCCTGGCGGGTGGTCAGCAGGCTGCGGTACGCCGCCTGGGCCATGCTGTAGATGTGGGGCGCTGCGTCCTCCCGCTTGCAGCCCTTAAACATGTGCATCACCTGATGCATGCACACGCACACACACACACACACAGACACACACACACACAGATCCACAAAACACACATACCGTTTTTAGGAAATTCTCAACACAAATGGTTTCCAAAATAACTATATTCAATACACAACCATCATGAAAGACAATGAATTATTAATTATAAGTGGAATATAAGCAATAAAAAAAACACTACACCAAGCTAACCTAAGAGTATGCGTGTGCCAGGGTGTGTGCGTACCTTTTCGGAGTACATGGCCGGCGTGCCGAGGGGGTTGACCACCACCATGTTGGGTCCGGCGTGGGTGTGGGCCAGGTTGGCCCCGTAGCGCTGCCGCAGCGTGTGGATCACGCTGGACTCGTTCAGGTACCGCAGCGACGCCAGGTCCTCCACCCGCTCCAGCAGCGGGGGGTTCGCCTGGGGTCAGAGGTCAGTTATTGTAAACACAATCATAGTTCTCTGTGCACCTCACTCCTGCAGAATGAAATACAAAACACTTTTGTGTGTTTTTTTGATTTCAGAGTTAATAGTTAATAGTCATCAATAGTAATAGTAGTAGTAGTAGTAGTAGTAGTGAGAATAATAAATAGTTGATAGATGACCTTCTCCACGTCGTCCTCGTCGACCTCCAGCAGGGAGCCGTCGCTCTCCAGGCGGATCCTCACCTTCCCCTCTGGCAGGCTTCCCGCCGCCGTCTTCAGCAGAGTGGCTACACACCCGGTAATCACATCAGAAATTATTTACACCGCGCTTTTTGTACAGAACAGCAATACAGAACCTGCAATATTTATATTGTGCTTAGCAAGGGAAACAACACAAGAACAGGAAATATTTAATGTTTTGGAGACACAGGTGTTGGTTTTATGGGGGTTGTAAAGAATTCTAACTGCAGTATGAACAAAAAACTTGAAAATTTAGAGCTTCAACTGACCGAGCGAAAATCCATCTTTGTGCACCAGCCATACTTTCTCAGTCTGGTACCAGGCCTGCTCCGCGGCAATCTGCTCCTCTGTCTTCCCCTGGTTGAGTTCAGAACCATCAGCACACATGTTAGAGACGCTATTGGTTGAGAGATGATGATAATGACACACAGCTGAAGGGATAAACAATGATACAACAATAACAACCACAATGCCTTTGAAATAACTTTCTAATTCCCCATCTGGGATTCATAAAATACATCTTATTTTATTGTGAAAGACAAGATTAAAAGTTTGTTTATTTTCCTGGGGAGGATTTTGTAGATTGGTATATCATGGGACAGTATAATGTAGTGGTTATGGTTCGACTCCCAGCCAGAAGGTTCTGGGTTCGATCCCCAATGTCCACAGTCTAACTTGTAGTCATCCTCGAGCAAGATGACCCTAACCCCTACCTGTCCCTAAAGGGCCCACCACCAAGTGTGAGTGTGATTAGCCATTACAAGCCATTTCAAAATTGTGATGTCACTACCCTCTAGTGACATCACAAGTGGGTGTCCACCCAGATGTATGATAACTAGATCAGTCTATCCGCCCTACCCTGTACCAACTGGTAGGCTGATCTATCCATCATACATTTGCGTGGACACTCCCACTTGTGATGTCACTAGAGGGTAGTCACATGACAATTTTGAAACGGCTTGTAGTGGCTAATCACACTCACACCTGATGGTAAAATAGGGGCCCTTTAAATGACATCTATCTGAATTCACTGTAACTTGCGCCGGATAAAAGCGCCGGCTAAATGACAGAATAGTAAATAGTAGTCTACATGAACACCGGTGAAGCCGATTCCACGCCAGCCGTGATGTTGTGAGTAAAACCAGGGATTCATCACTGAGGTAATTACACCGTTACCGCGTTGTTTCGCTGACAAGCTTCACACCATGACAGGAATACTTAGAAACCAGGCGATGAGGATCAAACAAATCATGAAACACACGGCACCGAAGCCCGCTCCCTAGTTAGGGTAATTATCTCAGACACGCTAACGGGCCGAGGGTGAACAACGAGGGCACAGCACACGATCTGGCAGCCTTCACCCGCTCCAATGGAAACGAGCCTCGAGCCTCGCGACTCTCAAACTGCAGACATTGTATCCTGTATCTTTGTGATCCATTAGTATAGATGTGTGTGTGTGTGTGTGTGTGTGTGTGTACCTGTGTGTGCGCACACAGGTCGGCTATCTAGCTGTATCACAGACACACACCTAAAGCTATTTTGGGCATTAACCACCAGGTGTGACCCATTACAAGTTATTTATCCCTTCATCCCTTTAAAAAGTCACCCGAATATTATGATCGACGGATCAACCTACACTAGACCTATCACATGACGCATGTGGGTAGGCTCTCCCACTTGTGACGTCACTAGAGTGGTGGATTTTGAAACGGCTTGTAAATGGCCACGCCACACCCGGTGTGGTGTAAAATAGGAGCCCTTTAACACTCGGATGCAACTAGCGCTGCGGCGCCCGCGGGGGCGCGCGCGGTCAGGAGCGTAGGAGAGCGGACCTGAGACTGCGTGGCTGCGGCATGCGCTGCCTGCAGCAGGGCTACCGGGTCCAGGGCCGTCCGCGGCTACAGGAAGAGAGTCAGCATGGGGGTCAATACAACACGTCCAGAGGTCAACTTTCGTCACTTGCTTCAACTCTCTCACACACACACACACACACACACAAGGAACACTCTTAGAATTGAAACGAAGGTATTACGACACATCCATAGCAAACATTATCAAACATAAGAAAACAGCAACCATAAACCATAGCAACACACATTAGCATCACAGCCACTACAATCTGTCAGCAACCGTTAGCATTTGTGCTCATTCTTGGTCGACCATCCATCAAGCTTTTTTTGGTCAGGAGAAACCAAAAGCTGAGAGACGTTGTGGTTCGCCATTGTTAGTCGGACACAACCACAAGTTACCTTGAAGGGTCCCTTTAAAGGTGCGGAGAGGGAAACCGTCGCCATGCTAACGATACAGACTGGCACTCTTTGTTTAGTGATTTTAGTCAACACAGAAACCACACAGTTCCTCATTTAGCCCGGGACCTAGACTTCCCCCAGAGCCCCTCCATGCAGAGTCCCCCCCCCCCCCCCCCCCCCCCCCGCCAGATCACATTACTGCTGGCGATACCCACTTCCAGTTCCCATGCACGACCCCACAGAGGCACGCATCACGAGGTGAAGGGACGAGGCCGGGCGTGCGAGCATACAAGAAAGGCCCAACGAGGAGAGAGAGAGAGAGAGAGAGAGAGACCGACAGACAGACAGACAGAGACACACACAAACACACACAGAAACAGACAGACAGACAGAGAGACAGAGAGAGAGACACACACAAACATACACACAACATACACACAGCCAGAGATAGAGACAGACAGACAGACACACACACACAAACATACACACAACATACACACAGCCAGAGATAGAGACAGACAGACAGACAGAGACAGACACACACACACAGAGCCAGAGATAGAGAAAGACAGACAGAGAGACAGAGAGACAGAGTACAGGCATCCACTGGAGGAACAGAGGCCAGCGTGGTAGCAGGTGAGGCCAGAGATCCGGTTCTGTACCTGGGAGGAAGGACGGCCCTTGGCTGGCTATGGATGCCACGCAGGCAAGATGGATACACCAGCAAGGTCAAGGACCAATCGACAGAGAGGAGGAGAGAGAGAGGAGGGGAGCAACAGGAGGAGGGAGAGAGGAGGAGATAGGAGGAGAAAATAAATAAGAGAAATAGGAGAGAGATAAGGCGAGAGACAGCGGGAGGAGAGAGACAGAGAAAGAAAGAGAAGGAGAGAGGGGGAGGGGCGATGGGGGGGAGGGGCGATGAGAGCGATGGAGAGAGAAAAGTGTGGGAAAAAGAGGAGAGCATGGATTTTAGATGCGCAGACAGTGCAGAGGTTTCTTTTCAGTGTTGTTGTCAACAATAACAACATTAAGGTAAGTACAGTCTCAAGGCCAAATGCAATAACAGAATCACTAAAATCATCCAAAGCCATGAAAGGTAAACACTGGTGAGACAGTTGGCTCTTCAAGTTGCTCAGACACACAAGACATACCTTGCTGTGTTCACCTCCGTCATCGTTCGTTTAGTATTGATTCAAAAATGTGCACACCGATATCATCACATACACATAATCAACCACAAGTTATATCGATTGATATCAACTTCATCCGACATCCAGCAAGGCCCAACTGATAAAAAAAAACACATTTTCGGCCAAAAGGGTTTTAAACAAAAACCAGAATCATTTAAAGGATGGCTGAAAAGGCCTGGTTAGTTGAACTCACGATCTTCAGGTCAACAACAAACACCGCACTGGGAGGGCATGCTTGTCGAAATGACCGATAAACCAACAACATGCCTGGAGCCGGAACCACCGGCCCAAACTGGTTTTGACACCAGTTGACAACAATTTTAATGACGACAGTTAGCGAACGTCGCCGTGTTTATTATTTATCTGAACACCAGGGGACATGCAAAGGGTTAGATATTCACAGGCCAAGCAAGTATCGACCGAGCCGACCGACCATCAGCCAAACATCAACCCAACATCAACCCAACCCGAAAGCGAAACGGGAAGGTTACATCAGTGGCGTTGAAGGAGAAGATTTTCTTCACGCGCTTGTGATCTTCTTCGGTGGGAACGAGCTCTGCAACCTGCGGTGGCGTCAACAGAAGGGATTCAGCGACGCTACAGCCTGGATATGGCCTCCACTATACTCTCAGAAATACACTGCTGTGAGTGAGCGTATGGCCACACTGTGAGATAACGCACTTCTAATCTTGAATTAATCTCATATGAAACATTGGGTCGTAAACCAAAAAGCAAACGCTATAAGCCTGACTACGGTCTTCTGCGCTCTCAGGACATACTGCTGGTGAGTGTGCAGTGAATATTTTTGGTGAAACCTTATGGGTTGTAAACGGGGTCCGTTGTGTTGCGGGACGAACACACCTGGTTGTTAGGGGTGGAGGGAGCGAGGGGCGGAGCTACGCCAGCGGAGGGGGGCGGAGCTACCCCAGCGGAGGGGGAGCCGCTAGGGGCCGGGGTAGAGCAAGTGGCTGCCTTCACCTTTATACAATACAAGTATTGAAACACACACACACACAGAGACACACACACACATACACAGAGTGCACAATCACAGACACGCACATGTACACACAAACACGCACGCCGACCACAGATGTGTTGTTAATTCTCAGGTAATATCAGAGGCAAACAATTCAGTTTTGATAACTTGACACCAAAGTCTTTGTCACATACAGATGAATGGGTCCTCAAAAGGCATTAACCAATCAGAACGAACAAAAACTACAACAGAATATGAACAGGTATGTGAACAGCCTGTGTAAAAGTGAAATCAATTGCCTTTAATGCTCAGCAATTCAATGTTTGAGATTGTGTGTTAATATGTCCGCCTGCGTTTCCATAAACCCCGGTCACATTACTGCTGGGATGCTCCATAGAGAGGGGAAGACCATTACTGAGCTAAAGATAACTGACAGTGAATCATTTTTCTTCTGATTTGGACTCTGGAGATTCGGTCTAACATCAAACTCCGGGTTTAGGACCTATTGCAGGGCCTCGTAAATCCCTACCGACTACCGGCCGACCATTCTGAATCTGCACCAAAGGTCCTTGCTGTGTATAGACAGAAACACAAACTATCATCTTGGCTCCGTTTCGTTCAAAGCATTAAGCCGAGGTAATTGGCCGTGGCTTCTACAAATGTATCGACCCCGACGGAAAACAACGTTGTAACAACGCCCGTGTCTTGTTAACACCGAATTTCCGAGGAGACGACCATGTCAACCAAGTCCCTGGAATTGGATGATTTACCAATCAATACTAATCTTTCTCTGGCTCATTTTACAAAACCATCGGAGTAAACAGCCTCGGCGGAGACTTTAAACCCGGAGAGCCAGGGTCTTGTGGCGATGGTTTATAATGAGTTACAGCTTGGACCGGACCAGACTCCCCAGAGGGGCCGACAAGACTCCTGTCCTCCCGGCTGATGAGGTCCCGGACCCAGCGGCGGGGGGGGGACGTCTGTCCCTGTCACGTCTAGCTCATCCCAGAGGTCTTCATTATATCACTCCTGCTTTCCCGCGCCATCACACCCCACTTGCAAGTCATGAAACGTTTAAAAAGAAACAAGCCTTGATAGTGTTTCTCGAGTCCTATAGCTACCCTGCACTTCATCCTGTCGCTGTATTTTAGAAACTAGGTCGTGCGGAGCCTGGATTTAAAATGTCTTCTTGATTTGTTTATTGTGCGCATTGATTCTTCTCAGCATCGCTTGGGAGTCGCTTTGTGATAAAGATAATTAACCGAATTATCGAAGTCAAAGGCGACACCAAAGTTGTTGTTGTTGTTTCGGGAACGGAAATAAAAGTGTGAACTCCTCTAAAACCATGTGTGTATCTGCATCTATTACGTGGTGTCTACCCAGCATGCTTCACTCAGGTTAAGTAAAGGAGTTAGAGGCGAACACGCCGGACGCTCTGTACCTCGGTGGTGGGTTTTTTCACGGTGAAGGAGCGGGGCTTGGGGATGAAGCCCGGCGGCGGGGCCAGGGGGTCCGTCCTAGCGACGGGGACGAAGCCCGGGGGCCTCGCCAGCGGGTTGGGTCTGGGGGTCTGAGAGGTGGGCCTGGGGGCCGGGATGAACCCCACGGGGGGGGCCAGGGGGTTCGGCCTCGGAGCGGGGATGAACCCGGACGGCGGGGCCAAGGGGTCGGGCTTGAAGCCCGACAGGAACCCCGGCGCCGAAGTAGGAGGAGGAGGACTGAGGGGGTTGCTCTTCGGCGCCACGGGGTCCGGCGTCGCCTCCGGGGGGGCCGCGGCGGCCGCCGTCGTCGTCGTCTCCGCTTTGTCTGCTTTCTCCGCTTCCTCTTTCTCTTTCGCCGGCTCGCCCTCCGGCTCCGCGTCCTCAGGCTGAGGAGTCGGGTCGTCCCTGCGGTCCTGGTTGCGGGTGCGAGGGCCGATGCTCCTTGGTCCTGCCTCGGCCCATGAGGCTGGCGAGGCCCGCGGAGATGTCGTCCTTCTCCGGTCGGCCCCCGGCGGCCCTGGCGGGGGCGTTGGCGCCGCCGGCGGTCATCCTCGGGGGCTCGGAGGCGCCGGGTCGCCCGGGCTCCTCCGCGGCCCCGGCGGGGAGCACGTTTCTCATCACCCTCCGCATCGCGCTCACCACCTGCTGAGCCCCAGAACCTTTGTCTCCTCCTCCGACCGCGACGCCGCCGCTAGCGGCCTCCCCCGCGGACGGCTGCTGGGTGACGGGCGAGGGGTCCGGACCCTGACTAGCTATTGGCTGAGACTGACCACCGTCCGAGTCAGGCTGGACACAGGGAAAGCAGAGGCGGGTGAGATGATGACTGCTACCGTTTTACCGAGTTACACTCACACATATACACAGCAGGCGGGCGTGTCCATTCAGAAATGGACTTGTTAATATCAGAACACACAGCAGAGCAGCAGGGGAGCCATCGAAGAAGACAGTAATCTTTCTTTAGGTCAAGCAATCATCCCCCTTTGTCAAATATATTTTTTAATCCAACACAAGCTTCGGTAATTAAGACTGTTTGTAGCACACATGGGGTGGGTTAGGTAAACACCTGTGTTTGTTTGGGTGTGTATCTAATTGATTAGTTTTATTCTAATGAACGCTGCCATACGTAAAAAAAAAGCAGCAGGAGTAAATATCACTTAGGAAATATTAACAAGGTAGTGGATTAGAGCCCCTGAGATCATTATAAGCATTACAAGGTCGCCGAGATAACCTTAATATCTGCCCACCTGCATGCATCTCAATTATTCATCGGGGATACTCATTAGCGAGCGCCGTATGCATGGAATAGGGGCCTTGCATAACAGAGGGGCATGCTGGAGACGCCGGGCTACAACACGGGACTATGAATATCAATGAACCGGTGTTTAGTTATCATGTCACACGCATGCGGGGCGAAAAAACACAAAAACTTACGCTTGGCTTCTCATGTTTAACCTACATGAGGGGGAGCAGACAGTTAAACCCAACACTGAACAAAATGTTCCTTTTTCTTTCTATTCTATTCACGCTAAATACTTTTGCTAAATACTTTGCAATCTTCACACCGACACAGACTACCAACCACATGCATAACCACAACCACATGCA
>JAOPHQ010000981.1:27500-38634 GCA_030340625.1 Merluccius polli
TGTATTAGTATCACTGCTATTACTAGTACTACAGCTGCTACTCTACAAATACTAATAATATCATTATTATTACGAATAAAAAATATATGTATATCGATGAAAAACATGCACACTTGAAACATGTTGAAACACACACACACACACACACACACAAACACACACACACACACACCCCCTTGAGCTTCACTAGCTCTCATCGACCACAAGATGGAACCCAAGACTGTAAACATAAGGTATAATCAGGTTGAGCAGATAATAGTCTATTTAGCAACAAGCTACGTGTAGGAATTCAGCCATAAGACAAAAAAAAAAAGTTTATAGGCTATCAAGTAATCTTAGTATCTTACTAGCCTTTTTTTTTTGTAAACATGATGAACTTTTGGCCATGAGCTTATTGAATGTCCCTGGAACGAAAGTATAAATCACAAAGGCAGCACAAAAGGCACACACCTTCAAGTCAAACACATACTTACACACACATACACCTTAATTAGAGACTATGGCCCCAACTTGCATTCTGTGGTATTTAATACACACAACTGTGACACTCTAGCACCCTAAGTAGGCTACAGCTATTGAGAAGACAGATCATGCAAAACAAAAAACATGTGGGTTTTTTTTGTAAAAAATAGTTGTCAAAATGCATGTTGTCAACTGACAACATGCATTACAACATACGTGTGCATTTAGACTATATAATATATGTTTCTGCAGCCATAGCACAGCTGAATACAATGAGAATGGAGTCCACATGTGGTGGTAGAACCAGTTGGACTGAATGAAGACGTTGAGTGGCAGACAGGTATTCAGCTGTCAGGGTGTGGGCACCGCGCTTCAGCAGGGACATCATTGAGCTAGCTATCCGTAAGAAGATGCTAGAGCTAGCTAAATGGCTAGATGTTCTTCAAGAAGAAGTCTTCTACTGCTTAAGGAGGGAGAAGATGGAGCTAGCTAACTAGCTAGAAGTCCTTAATTAATTCTTATACTGCTTTAACAGGTGAGAAGATGCTAGTTAGCTAACTAGCTAGACATTCTCAATGAAGGCATGCAGAGAACATGCTAGAGATCGCTAACTAAATGTTCTTCATAGAGTCATAATGCTGCAGGATGGAGAAGATTGCTAACTAGCTAGCTAGATCCCACAGTGTGAGTGGGCCTGTAGACTGACGGTCTATAAATGCTTTGACGCTATGCGTTTGTCTTAACCATACTGTATATAATGGTCTATACATGCCAACGGCTAAACACAGATTAAGGGCATCCTAGCATCCTACACAACATAGATTTTGACCTAGAAAGACTTTAATCCAAATAAATAAATCCACTTCCACAGCTCTCATCAACCTGACCTGTATGTTCAATAGACACACACACACACACACACACACACACACACACACACACACACACACACACACATGTTGGTGCTTAATTTAAATGAACAATCACAGGATTGTGGAGAAAATAAAAGGTAGTTGACCAATAGTTTGTGCTTTATGTTTAGAGCCAGAGGGTGTGATGTAGTCAGCTGTAGATGTCCCAATCACCGTAACCAGCGGTGAGGTATGAGGATAGCCACACCCAGGAATGTTAAATACGGTTCCTTTACTATAAAGGCATTCGCTGGAAGGAAGGAAGGAAGGAATTAGTCATTAGCCATTGTCATGACATTGACGCTTTCAAAACTTTCCCTTGTGTCTCCTGTCTGTCTCCCTCTCTCGCTGTGTGTGTGTGTGTGTGTGTGTTTGTGCGGTGGGTGTGGAAGTCCATTCGGCTCCCTGATTGCCAGTCACCCGGTTCACCTGTACCAACCTCCACGCCTGCTATCCATCTTCTCATCAACTCTGCGGTACATCTACCCCGGGTCTTCACTCACTCATCACCAGATCGTTATCTCCACCAGTTGTTAGCTTATACGGCGCCGGCTCGGCGAATCGTACATTCAAGCGTAGGCTACTGCTCGTGTGTATTTTATTTTGACTCATTACCACGTTCGTCTCCCTGTGCCACAGGATCACTAAATACTTATCTGCCTGCCTGTTCATCTCCCTCGTCCACCATCCTGCTCAGCTCAGCTCTGCACCGTCTGCCACCCTCATTCCCCTTTACTGATCCTAACAAAACGTAGAGGCAGATTCACCGTGGCAATCATTGATATGATTATCCTGCTCGCGTTATTTTTCAATTTCTTTTTTGTCGTCATTATCCGCATAGGCCACACCCCTGCTAATCCCGGCCTTATGCGCTAAATACTGCAAAGTAGCATCTCTACAGGAAATGAGAATGATGTCATCTGAACAGATTGAGGAGCAGATTGAGGGACAATGTGCTCATTTAAAAATGTTTTTATTGGTTTCAATAAATATGAAAACAATTCACAACTGTTAGTGAATTGGTTAGCGTCTGCCTTATATGGATATACAAAATAATATTGATTATTATATAGCATTTTGCGGAAGCTATATGTACGGTAGCTATATGAACGAACACAAAAAAATTGAAAGCTTTATTTAAACTCCTAATACACGAGATACAAATATCCTACTTTCGACTCTACATCTCTTATCAGTCTTTCGCTTTGTACTGTTTTGGAGTCTGATTTAGACTTTTCCTACGTCGCCGAAGAAAAGACTACTTGAGAAGGGCGAGAGACAATTACAAAAAAACAACTGAAACACAACTGAAGTCCAACAGGAGGATTACGTCAGGTTGGGCCAGTCGGCTGCACCTCAAAATTTGCCCGGTGTTCATATTTTATGAATGAACTGATTTCACTCATGAGGTACTTCTAAGCCGAGGGTTTAGCTGCAGAGAAAGGTTCTCCTGGCCTGAGGATCGCAGCCCGTGCGGAGCGGCGGGTCCACGTGCTCAGTTGGTCCGCGGCCCAGAGGAAACGTTACGTAACCGGTTCGGCCCACGGCTATTGTGGTCCAGGTCTATTGAACCAGTCTGTGTTTACACTGAATGGAGTCAACACTACCACTGATCAGAAAATAAAGGAATGAACAGAAAAATGACTTAACATTGTGCTCTATGGCTATACTCTGCAGTCTGTCCATGTTAGGATGCGACGCTTCACGACTAAATGTGATGTCATCGGAGAAAAAACAAATGTGAGAATGAGATGATCTTGCATGAGTATGCATGCATGTATGTATGTATGCTCTTTTCATTTGCACTGTTCGCCGTTCACCCATTCATTTCCCTTCCACGAATAATACAATATGATCTCTTATCTTGAAATGTATTGAAGAGAAAAAAAAATATTCAGGTTTTTCAGGTTTTGAGACAATTAGAGTTGGAAGAAAATCACTTAAATCACTTAAAATTCAACTTATTTATTACATTTGACTTATTATGTTGCCAAATGCATATGCAATATGACTCTACAAATATGATTTGGACTATAACCTAAAGGCATGTACCGTAAATCCTTTAATATTGGCCTATATCCCATTAGCGGCCGGGTCTCCAACATTGGCCGGGCTCACTGTCGGCGGGGGTGAATAAAGGCCGGTCTCTAATAGAGGCCGGGGGCTATTATTAGAACCAACGTTTTTAAATGTCTAATTGAACGCAAAAATATACAGATGAGACTGTTTAGCTCATTAGAAAGCCACCAGAGTACTTTAAATATCGCTATAACGTTACGAATCAAAATGCAAGAGACCTGCACCCCTCCAGTCATTCTTGTAGCCATACATTATCCTGCACACCCCAAACCCGCCTTTAACGTTACATCAATGGTAGCCTAATCAAAAATTTAAAAGCAAAGACCATTCGATTTCTTTGCTATAAAATTAAATAATCTCTGCTAAAAGCAAGCAACAGTTGTTTACCGTATTATGGTGAAATAGTTAAATGACAGCTGGAATGCTCCTCATCCAAAACAATTATAATCTACAACAAACGCGAGTCCTTATTGTTATCAGCGCCAACAAGCTTATTGTATCCTCTGCCTTGCAAACAAACATGTCCTTCAATCCGTTCAGAATTGACTATAGTAGACTACAACATTATCAGGGCAGTGTCGATGTAAACAGCAAAACAGGATGCGTTACAACAAAATGTGTCCCAATGCAACGAATCACACACCCAATAATGTTCCAATGAGCTAGGGTAATATCAAGAAGAAATATGGAATGCACAATATTATAAATAATTTTGTTATTTTAGAAATACAAAATAACAAAATGATGAGAAATATATTAGGCGGTTAGATTGACCAAAGTCAAAAGCTCCCGCAAACTTGCCATCTTCTGGGCAGGCCTCAACATTACGCTTGTGATAGTAACATGCAAGTACCACAGGGGGGCAATGTTTGCTAACGAATCCAAGCCGCTACGGTAGCCTGCCTGGTCAATCACCTTGCTCTGGACTAGCATGTGAGACTTCAGTCACCGGTAGGCTAACGTTGTTTACCATGGCAGCTGATGAGGAGGATTTTTATGGTTTTTAACTTCAAAGTGTTTACAATGCACTACCGGTATGTTTGCTACGTTTTTGTTAATTTAGCCTGAATTACCGGTATTTGTTGTTGGTGTTCTGTATGCATACCATATGTTATGGTAACTGTACTTTTTCAATAAATGAACCTAGTATTTTATAGGTTCAAATAGACACAACATCTCGTTTTTATTCATTCTACTGGTAGTCCGTTTTGCTCAAATAGAAATAGAGGCCTGCCTCTAATTCTGGCCTCCTTCCAATAAAGGCCTGGGCCGCGATGCGCTTGAGTAAAATAAAGGCCCGGGCCTATATTAGAGGATTTACGGTATCTCCATGATGTCACATAAGACACCACATACCTGGAGGTGAGTGAGAGAGAGAGAGAGAGAGAGAGAGAGAGAGAGAGAGAGAGAGAGAGAGAGGGAGTGCTGGTTTTCACCTGTAACCAAACCTGCCCATCAGGTTAATGTCTGATGACAGGCTCCCTTGTTCGGACTCTGCATCTAAATACCATTCTCACTACTCCTCACTACTCATCAACAACACTCCTTCACCCTGGGTAGGGCTCTTTCGCAAACACTACAAACTACTACCAACACTAACCCAAGTGTCCTCAGTCTACCTGTGGGCATCCTTGAGCAAGATGCCCTCTAACCCCTACCTGCTCCTTAACGACACATATCTGAATTCACTGTAAGTCGCCTTGGGTAAAAGCACCTGCTCAATGAATAATACTAAATACTACTAATATGTTATATGGAGGAGATTGTAGATGTGGGATGTAGAAGCGCTAGTGGTTTTGTGCAATTGGACGAGATCTGGAGTACATATCTTTTAATAACCTCCTATAAATATCTTCTGGTTCTGGGTCACTCTCTGAGATCCTCGTTTTTTTTTTCTCCGAATGGCCTGTTTGGGAGGATGGCGGTGGACTTGAGTATCTGGGACACGGTGTTGTGTCTTGTGTGGGGAAGGAGCGCCACAGCTAGCGCGTGCCGCTGCTGTGTGAATGGACACACCTGTAGCATGTTTTTAGCGTGTGCTAAGGTACGGGAACAGGACGTCCAAAGGACAGGGGAATGTTTGCTCATCAGATCAATGAATGTAGAGTCAAGTGTACACCGGCTGTTCACTGGTTCACGCATCACTAGGACAGATCTTTTTTACCTGAATAAATGTAAATACTATATTGAGGCTAGATTATGGGGGAAATGTGTTGTTTTTCTTTGAGGATAAACCACAATCTCTATATATCGCTACACCTTAACCTCTATATATCCATTCCTAAACCCCTATATCTCCACTCCTTGACCACTATATCTCCACTCCTTGACCCCTATATCTCCACTCCCTAACCCTTATATCTCCACTCATTGACACCTATAGCTCCCCTCCTTAACCCCTATATTTCCACTCCTTGACCGCTATGTCTCCCCTCCTTAACCACTATATCTCCACTCCTTGACCCCTACATCTCCAACAAGCTAAACATCTCCAAAATGGCGTCCAATCCAAGGAACACCCATGGACTCCACCACTGTGTACTCACGTCGTAGTCGCCGTCCCGGGACAGTTTCTTGTTGTTCCGCAGCCAGCAGCGGTTCAGCTCACTCAGCTCCGAGATGGGCTGCACCTTGAGCCGCACCGACTCCCCAGACCGGCGGATCATCTCCACGATCTCGTCCCGGTTCCGGTTCTCCACCCCGATGCCGTTGATCTCCACCAGCCGGTCCCCGGGAACCAACCCCAGGGCCCGGTCCTTGGTGCCCGCACCGGGCTCGGCGAAGTGCACCACGCGGCGGCTGACCCTCCCGTCCGCCTGGCGTTCCAACAGGGTGGTCCTCCTCAGGGAGAAGCCGAAGTCGCCCGTGTTGCGGCGCTGCACCTCCAGCTCGCGGGGTTCCGGCGCCGGCTGAATCGCCACCGCGGGCAGCTGGAGGTCAGCGCCGGGGAAGGTCTTCTCCACCAGTTCTGGGATGCGAGTCGTCTGCCCTTGGAGACGTTGCCGTGGAAACCCCCTGCCGTCTTCCGGGAGGGCGGCGACGGCGGCGTGTCGGACAGCGCTGAACTGGGCGTCGTCGGGTCTGTCGTCCTCCGCGGCCCGTTGGACGGGGACGGAAGGGTGGTCCATGATGGCCCCCTGAGAGTTGGTCTTGATCAGGATCGGCCCGAACTTCGCCGCCCGCTCCTTGATGGAGCCACGATGCTCACGGTCATGTTCGACCGCCGGGAGGTCCCCGCCAGGCGCGGCGGAGCTCAACTGCCCGGCGAGGAAGCTTTCGGCTTGGATGTCCGTGAGGCTGAGCTCTGCGTTGGTGGCCACCTTGATGGGGATGGGGCTGGAGATCTCCAGCTTGGTCCTGGAGTCCCTCTTGGAGCTGCCGCGGTGGAGGTTGAAGAAACCCCTCCTGATGCTCATCTCCTCCAAACTCTTCAGGTCAGCCTGGGACATGCGATCCTTCTTGTCCTTCTTCTCCTTCTTCATCGACTCCCTCTCCTTCTCCTTCTTGATCAGGTGAAACATGTCCGCTGGCTCCGATGCCAACCCTCCCCTGGGTGGGCTCTCTGGGTGCTGAGGACAGGGGGGAAGACGGCGCCTTACGGCGAGGGATCACAGACAACGTTCAGCGCCATGCGAGGAGGCTTCAGCGCAGGGGCAGCACATTGTTGGAGTCTGACGGGCAGAATCATCAAGCAGCATTGCATATAGCCATGTTTAAGAGCATACTTCTTAGATCTTCCCCTTGTGTAAACATGGGCGTTTTAGTAAATGCATAGACATATATAACATAGCTATTCTAATGAGGAAATTACATTGCACTGTATATGTAGGTGAGCAGGTAAGGGAATTACACTGTATAGCCTAGTCTGTGTAAAAATAACTTTTTAGCCTACATTCCGCGCCCCCCCCCTATAATTAAACACATATATAGGCCTATATAAGTATAACATCTTACAAGTGCGTAAAATAGGCTACATTACCATTTTTTGAACATTTTTAAAGTTCACTTTGTCCTCAGGATAGGATTACATTGAACGCAATTGACATTGGCGAACTTGACCCACATTCATTTCACCCACTGTCTCTCTCTCTCTCTCTTTCTGTGTCTCTCTGTCTCTCCACCTCTCATCCGCGCGCACGCATGCACATCAACCACAGAAAAAAAAACGCGCACGGAAAACCAACATGCCCGTGTTTGCGGTCACAAATAAGGGAAGTGTGTGTCAACTGTCACAGATCTCCACAAAAGAGTCAAAGAGCGAAAGCAACGCGACATTATAAAAAGAAACATTATACTACAGCATCTGCACTAGTTAAAATACTTTTTTTCTTTTTTGTATTGCCGTTATTAGACGCGCACGGGTCACTCTTACTGTTACCTTTGCGCCACTACTGCGCGTAATGCGCTCTCTTTAAGCTGATCTGTCCCCATACTACATTACAGCAGCGGCTTAAGACAACACGTTCAGAGAGCAACACTAATGGCTATATGCTGTTACCTTCATGTATATTAAAGGTTGTGTGAGTTTGGCTACTTACCGTCCCGGCGGCGAGGAGTCATTTGGTGGCCGCAGCCTGATTAACGCGTTGCGTAAAATCGGAAGGTTTTTTCAGACTTTTTCACCCCCAAGAGTTGTTTCATGGGCTGCTGCTGGGCGATGGGAATTAACGCTGTGAGCGCAGAGCGACCCCACAGCGCCCCTCTGCGGCCGGTCTGCGCCACCGCAACGAGCGATGCAGGATGAGGTCAGAAAGAGTTGAACACTTTCACATAAGCCTACGAGGAATTGGTTGTGTTGTGTTTTGGTGCATAAGGTAGGCCTACATGATACCAAAAAAATAATAATACAAAAAAAAAACTGTATTATTATTATTATTATATTTTTAGGAATGATGAAATAATGAAATAATATCAATTATTATTAGTAATTCAAACTGTGTGTAAGCGGTGGATTTCAAAAGAAAAAAACATCAACTCCCCATGCTAATTTGAAGTCCCTTATAATGTAGGCCTTTTTACTGTTTCATTTGATCAGTATTCATGCATGGTGAAATGTAGGCCTTACTGCCAAATATCGTCTTGGTACTTCAAGACAATAAAAACAAACCACACATGTTGCACTGCAACCTTGGCTGACGTCCAGCAGCATGTATTTGACATTTGACATGCGGCCATTACTCATAAAAGGCCTATTTCACGTTTTTTTCCTGCTTTGGCAGCATGTGTCTCCTCTCTCATAATATCATCGCAAAGCCAGTGAGATTCAGCGAATAACATCCCCTGCTGTGCGGGGCAGAGGTTGTGTGAGCCAGTGAGTCAGTGGTGACCAGTTGCTCCGCAGACAATAGGTGGGCTAGCTCAGCACAGAGCTGACACCGCACCAGTAACAGTGTACAGGTATGTGTTTTATGCGTTTGTCTCTTTGAAAAGAGAGGCGCATGTGGAATGCGTTGTGTGCATTTCGAGGGCGTTAGTAATAATTGTTTTCGACTATAGGTTTCACATCCCAAAGTAGGCTACAAACAAACGCTCAGCCAACCCAAGACCTGTCTGATGTTACAGGTGACACCACTTCAATAAGCGATTCATCCCTAAATCCTTCAGCAGCAGGCTGACAGAACACATTCTGTCCAGAACAATCCCTGGCTGTGGGAACAAAAGCTCCATAGGCCCATATGTGCTGTGTGCACAACAGAGAGCAGCTCTCCCAAGCTCACCCACGAACAGCTGTTGAGTTTCAAATATAAACTGGATTCATTATTTCATTTTGGAGAAAGCGCTTGATTGGAGTTCATTGGCGGGTTGAATGAAAGTAGATCTTTTCAGAAACACTTTTGAATATTGCGACTAAATAATTGCTGATCCATTACAAAATTACAAAACACTTCTTCATCCCCAAATATGTGTGGATTAACATTTAAAGATGTGCAACACAAGTACATCTACAATACCTCCATGCTCTTAAAAAATAATAAACATTTGGCTTTCATTGTGTATTTATTTTATATTCATATCGGCCTTATTATGATTCATTTTTGTATCACTTACTTTAATTTGTCATGTACTTCTGCTGTGACAACAACCTTTTTAAAAAGGAACATATTAACGTACCTTGTCTTATACATTTGAACCAAAGAAATGATGATTTCATTGACCTTTTTGATCCCTGTAATCTGATCTATAAAAGCAATGATGCAGATATCCAGGTATGACTACACATACCTATACGCATACCTTCTTCACAGCTGCACCTCCAGTGGATTAGCTAGAGGAGTTTAACCACACCTGAACATAACTTACACCGGCACTTCCAGTAGAGTAGCTAGAGGATTTTGACCACACCTGAACATAACTTACATCTGCACTTCCAGTGGAGTCACCTTAGAGGTCTTACAGTTCACAACCTGCAACCGGCATGACAACGCAGATATACTATATTAAGCCCTGTGACCCAAAGCACTCTAAATAGGTTGGATGAGAAAACAAGCAGAACACATTGACGCAGTTGGTTTCATGGAATATGATATTTAAAATGTACCTTGTGTTTGAGTGGCTATCTGGACATGTACACAGCAATATCTATGGGTTGCTTACACATCTAACAGTATCAAATAGAACTATAAAGTATTTAGGTAACTCAGGGCTGCATCTCAGCTATCTAGCAAAAATATTTTCACCATAAATATCTGATTGCTATCCTTCTTCGTCTATTATATTATTAGTTACTTCTATCTATCTATCTATCTATCTATCTATCTATCTATCTATCTATCTATCTATCTATCTATCTATCTATCTATCTATCTATCTATCTATCTATCTATCCCCCCCCCCCCCTCTCTCTCTCTCTCTCTCTCTCTCTCTCTTAATGTATAGTCAATTTACACACACAGTGTAAATGACTTATTAAAGGCTACATTTGTTATATTAGTATAATAATATTGGTACCTTTGTAGTCTGCTTTACTTTTTTAATTATTGTTTTATTATGTATTTGTTTATTTAAAAAAAGAAGCATTTGTGATACTGCAAAATAATCAGAGGAAAATGCTGAAAATGAATTTGTTGACATCTGATGCCTGCTGTCTTATAATGACATCACTGTGTTGTCTCGCTTGAAATGCTAAATCGGCCACAAGGTGGCAATACAGACACACATAATGTGTTGTGTCTTTTAATAAACTACAATTTGATTGCACCTTCATGGAAATTTTTCCCGCATTATACACACACTCATATTTTATTAAGCCGAGTAGAAATGGCATGACGCAACTCATTCACAAACACACCCACACAGATACTATATTTAGTATACGATTACTAGATTGAATGATAGTAGTTTTGCCATAGATATACTTTTTTTGTAACGTATATTTACAATGCACATTTTTGATATTTCAGCTTCACACAAGTTATATATCTTTTATTAAAATAGGGGGCGGGGGGGGGAACCATTGTTCCGCGTGCATTGTTGTGCTGCAGCCATGTTTACATTAAAATGAGTTGTCCTGGTGGGACAATGGTTCCTCCTGAACGGTCCGTTTTCACCCTTTAGAAAATAAAATAATGCCGTTACTATAATAATATGTAAATCTGCGAGAGGCGCTGCTTTTCCTACATCACCAGACGAAGCCACATGCGAGCCACTATATGAATGACCCTTGCGGAGCTGGGGAAATACCA
>JAOPHQ010000982.1:0-37500 GCA_030340625.1 Merluccius polli
CCCCCCCCCCCCCCCCCCCCCCCCCCCCCCCCCCCCCCCCCCCCCCCCCCCCCCCCCCCCCCACCACCACCACCACCACCACACACCCTGCCGCCTGCAAACCCTTGTCTGGCACCCCCCTCTACTTCCAGCTGCAGTCTCCTGAAAGGCACAATGCTTCTAATTTGCTGTGTGCATTAAACAGCCTCTTCAACCAAGTCAAGTCAGAGAATAAAATTCTCTCTTACGGGGCTGCCTTAATAAGTCCAGGGAGAGCAGCCCAAACTAGCAAAGTGAGCGCCTGTTCCTTTGTGCATGGCGGCGGCGGCGGCGGTCGTTCAAGCTAAACAGCTTGTTATTATTGGACAGGGAGGGGGTGTTTCTTCTTCTTCTTCTTCTTCTTCTTCTTCTTCTTCTTCTTCTTCTTCTTCTTCTTCTTCTTCTTCTGCATCAGCTTAAACTAGTGTCACTTGCTTGACTTGTAATGATCCAACTTTGTGTGAGTGCTCTTTTTTCTTTTTTTCAAAGGCGTCCTCCCTTAATTGGATAGTCCCCTTAACCCGCCGACAATCTTTTGATCCTTATTGTACACTTTCATTGTTGTCCGTCAGCCTTACGGCAGCTATGGCAATTGCTGGGCCTCATCTTAGCATCCTAAACTCCTTAGTGTTAGTATCAGCTCCGGCTCTTAGCACTGGATAAGCCCTGGCTAATGTCATAATGGTCATAATTTGGCTGAGCTCTCCAGCGCTATGTCAATTCAGCAGGGGGAAGTTAACAGCTACAATTAACAAGAAATTAGCCAAATGCTATCAAGTCGTTGCTTGGTATTGGAGAGCAGGGCACTGACCCTGGAAATTAGGCATGGTGATCGCTGTTCTTGATAATATGCCCTTCGCTGCAAATTGAGAGAACGGCATGAACAATGTCATTCTGGGAAAATGTAGTGTCGAATGATCATTTTCACTGCACTTGACTCGGACTCATTTTCTTTTCCCTTTCGTCGTTAATAAACCTCGAACTTAAGTACAACTTCAAATATAAACGCCATCCAAAATATTCACACCTGGAATCAAAGCAGACAAGGCACAAGGCAATCCAGTGAAAAGTGTTCGGGGTTGGGGGGTGGGGGGGGGGGGGGGGGGGGGGGGGGGGGGTAGGGGGATAGGGGGGGTGGTGGTAGGGGAGGGGGATCAACCCGCTGAAAAGCGCCTCCCTCAATACCCACTTTGAAGTTTGTCTCACCCCCTTTTCCGACGAGTGGGTCGGACCTCCTGAGGAGTGGAGGGAGTCTCAATGCACCAGGCAGTCAAAAAAAGCACCTCGCTCGCTTTGTGTCCAATCGCTGGAGCAGTCTGACGAGGAGCGGAGGTTTTGCCGGGCTAAAAAGAAGTGAGTGTGATGCAGGGGAGAGAGACGCAGACACCCAGAGACCCCGAGCCCCAGAGCCCAGAGGAGGCAGACGGTTTGCGGCGCTCTCCTCCTCCTCCTCCAGTGTGTGTGTGTGTGTGTGGAAAGCCAGCCCTGGGTGGCTCCCGCTCGAAAGCCTATTTGTGGATGAAAGTGTAGCCGCCCTGGGGTCCACTCGCACAGAGAGACGAGGGCAGTGATTAAGGGGGCGCAAGAGCACGGCGGCCCTTTAATTTGGGGGGCTGGGTCGGGGAGCGGGTGGTAGCGGCGGTAGCGGTATAGTGGCGGTGGCGGTGGGGGTGTATCTGTAGCCAGACAATGGCGATTACCTTCCTCTTTATCTGGCGGAGAGGAGGCTTTGAGAGAGCAATCTGAGGAGCCGAGGAAATGGCACGACACGGGATTAGCGGCACAACAGGACGGTAAATTAAATGTTGGAGATGAAAGAATGAGGCTCTGACATGCATCAATAGAGAGCATTCGCCGGATTCTAATAACAGCAGCCGAGGAGAAATACCTGTAGAGATTAGTGTGTGTGTGAGAGAGGCAGCTAGAGGGAGGAAAGATACACAATAAAATAAATGACTTTGGACGCCTTTTGTCATGTGACAACCCTCATGGGGGCTAGCGAGTGTGTGTTTCTGATCATGAATGTAACTTGTGAAACAAAACACAAAAAAATGTGTGTGTGTGTGTGTGTGTTTGTGTGGACACCTGGATGTGGGTGGATGTGTGTTAAGTGAATGTGAATGTTTTCTTGTGAATATGTTTTTGAGTGTTCATGTGTGTCTGTGTGTGTGTGTGTGTTAGGGTGTGCACGTGTGTTTGCGTGTGCACGTGTGTTTGAGGATGCGTGTGTGTTTGTGTGTGTGTGTGTGTGTGTGTGTGTATGAAGGTATACCAGCAAGTTAATCACAAAAACGCAGAAATGTACTGAAAGCATTAATGTAAGAGCATTTGCGGCTAACGGCTAATGGCATAATCAATATTGCCTGTAGCTCGTTTAGGACGGATGAAAGCCGCACCACTCAAACGGACTGCGATTGCATTTTTAATCGCTAAAGAGGACGTTGTAATGCTGGGAAGAGATGTTGTGTTTGCTGGAGCTCAGCCAATTTAAGGTTGTCACTCCCGATGCTACACTATAGGTTAGAGGACCACTGCATTGGCGGTCTTAAGAATGTAATTCGTTAACAAGACCTTCGCTGTTATTGAACAGGCGTTCAATAGATCGGGCAATAAACGCAAATGCATCACAGGAAAAAGCGGCCTGTGTAAGTTTAGATGAAGTTTGACCATTTTCTTTTCCTTTGTTATTTGCATCTTATCATTTCATTAGGAAACATTCGAATTAGTAGACATACACTATAAACAAGCGCTCATTAGCATCCACTGTCCTGATTGACAGGAATTATAGTCAATTATAAACAATTAACTATATAAAGAAATATATAAAGAAAAAAACATACGGTAGATGAAAGATACAAATCACAGGAACAGAAGGAAGGAAGGAAGGAAGGAAGGAAGGAAGGAAGGAAGGAAGGAAGGAAGGAAGGAAGGAAGGAAGGAAGGAAGGAAGGAAGGAAGGAAGGGAGGGAGGGAGGGAGGGAGGGAGGGAGGAGGAAGGAAGGAAGGAAGGAAGGAAGGAAGGAAGGAAGGAAGGAAGGAAGGAAGGAAGGAAGGAAGGAAGGAAGGAAGGAAGGAAGGAAGGAAGGAAGGAAGGAAGGAAGGAAGGAAGGAAGGAATATTCAAATTCAAAGCACTTTATTTGTCCCCAAGGGGCAATTTAAAAGGGCGCATTACAGTAGCAAGTAGTAAGGAAGGAAGGAAGGAAGGAAGGAAGGAAGGAAGAATGGATGGTCTGATACACTGGTGACAGCTGAGTGAAAGACTCAGATAGAACCGGTCCTGAATGATTCAATCACAGAGTAGCTTTATCTGGGTTATTACTATACTAAAGCAGCAAGATGAAGAGGTTTTTTTTGCCTTAATCTCAGTTACAATAGATGGGAACAAAGCCACACTTACAAGCACTATCAGCCACAAATATCAAATCAGCTCTAGCTGGCCCTAATCCTGCCAGACAACATTGTTGATTCATTGGACCTGTGGTCAGGCACATACACAGCCATGTGTGCAGAGAAACACACACACACACACACACACACACACACACACACACACACACACAAACAGACACAACACACGCACGCACACGCAGAGATGTACTAAACACACGCACACACCTACATAGGCATTCACGTTCACATTCATATGGACGTGGTCGCCTTTCTGTTGCGTCTCCTGGGTTTTTGTTACATCAATGAATAGGACAACAACGATAAGCCAGTCATTGTGCTCGAGTTGAATGGCATAGTTAGAGATAACAATCTGAATGTACCTGAGTGTGAGGAGACCGTATCAGAACACGACGAAGATACCTGGGATGATTAACCTGCTTTTGTCAGGCTCTCTTCACCTACGATGTGTAGACTGCTGTGTGTATCGGTAGTATTACAAGGACATGGAGTACGACCTCTTGAATGTAAAGTATGTGGCTCTCAACGATTCCTTCTCGCTTTTTTTTTGCTCTTAACTCTCAACTCACGAGCAAGTTATGTCATGGGAGCTCTTTTTGTTAGCACTTGTTTTTGGTTGACATTTGGTCGGCGTTTCGATCCCAATTAGTCTGAATAGTTTCCTCTCCAAAAAACACAATTGTGTCCTGTCACATTCTGTGCAACGAATATGTAACCCTCTCTCTCTCTCTCTCTCTCTCTCTCTCTCTCTCTCTCTCTCACACACGCACACATTTATGCTGAAGCAGAATATATTTACATTGCATACACTTGGACTCATCATTTCTGACACCATCTTCTCATTGGTTGTCTACATGGATGTTGACTATTGAAGGTTACAGCACAGAAACCATTAAGCATGTTTGAATTTTTGAATTGTAATTTTGAAATGAATGTGTCCTCCATATGTTAAAAAGTGGACAGTGATTTGGATGTACTCTTTTGTGTCCGGCAGGGAACTTTTATAGTATATAGTATGAAGTCAGATTGGTATACCAGCTGGCACCAGACGGTTTCTGTAGCATTTCCATGACAACAGAACTACACACACAGCACAGTTGGTGACTTTCGAAAGAGTGAAGGTCCTGTCCACGCTACAGCAGCGGAGGAAACGTCCTTGCTCAGGATGCCACTTGGCAGAGGGAAAAGGACACTGCCAACTTCATTATCCCACAGAAAACAGGGTAATTATTGTATTTGTTAGCAACAAATCAGAGCACAACAGACTGCATGTCCCTGTCCTGTTTTGAGCATCTTAATTACTTGCCACACCACCACCACCACCACCACCACTCCCCCTACATCCCATCCCCTCCCTCTGTTGTTGTTGTTGCTGCTGCTGTTATTTTGCATATAAAAGGAAACGGCTAATTGTCTCGGCTATAAATATTCGCCATGCAATTAGTGCCCTGGTCCGTGTTATCACCTCGCCGTTTGGTGCGCGACGCCGCCAACTGACGACCGCACCGCTCAATTCTCCATATCTAATGGTGGTTTGATAGTAGTGCGCAACCTTTGTTTCCCACGACACATGACAGTCAGCGACTAAACTGTCGTCTCACCCCTCCACTTGGCTTAGAGGAGAGAGAGAGAGAGAGAGAGAGAGAGAGAGAGAGAGAGAGAGAGAGAGAACACCTTGAAGCCCCCATCGTGTGATGGGTGGAGGCGCTAACCTTGTTAGCGCCTCCAACGCTAGAGGGAGGACACCGGAGATGAAGATGGACTGTGAGGATGGTGGTGGTGTGTTGGGCGCCTCCTGTTTACGGTACCGAAGGCCTTAAGTATGGACAGTGTGGAACGGAGGACTTATTGATGCATCAAGGTGCATAAAGAAGGAGCCAGACTTCTGTTTATAACCGACAGACTAAAAATGCTAAAAAGGGAAACTTATATTCTCAGGCCAGTGAAGCAGGGTCTGAATAAGAGGGCCTTGAGAAAGGCATGGGGGGCGGGAGAAAGGGAGAAAAAAAAGTCCCTTGGCTCCAAAGGCCAAGGGACGTTGCCATTCTTCTCCACCTCACCTAAAATCAAAGGAAAAGGGGGGAGGAGGGGATAGGAGAGAGGTGGAGAAGAGAGCAAGCGGACGGGGTATGGGAGCCTTCACGGATGATTGCAGCCCAGTTTGAGCTGCTAAAGTGCAGACGTGAACTGCTTTCATCTCCCTTCGGGGTCACTATCCATGGAGGGAAAGCGCCTGTCATCTCGATCTGGCTTGCCCAAACCAAGCTTCCCAGCTCCTGCAGCTTCCCACAGGACTGAGCCATGCCCCCCCCTTGGGCCAGATCCATCCACCCCAGCAGGAGAAACATCAACACCCAACCCCGCCATTCAACCCTCTGAACAAAATGTATGGAGAGAGTAACAGTGAGTTCTGTTATGCTTTAAAGTGAGTGGGGAACCAAAATATGGAGAGAGAGAGAGAGAGAGAGAGAGAGAGAGAGAGAGAGAGAGAGAGAGAGAGAGAGAGAGCGCAAATAAAGGTGGTGGAGCGGGCCTGAGATGTATTGAGACTGACCCCAATCTGTGTAGAGAGGCTGGCTGGAGCCTGGAGGCTCGTTAGAGGTAGGATCCTTGGGCTCCTAATTGGGACGGCCGGGGCCCGGCGGTCTGAGAGGGGAGCGGGAGTCGGCCCAGAGTGCTGCGTTTGGAGAGGGGATAAAGAGGGGTGGGAGTTGGTGGTGAAAGGAGGGGGTGGTGGGGCTTTTCCAAGTCACATGAAAGTTTGTGGGGATGAATGTAGCGTAATTAGATTAATAAGTAGCTTAATTTATCGCAGCAGAGGATATCAGCGGCTCCACGTTAGAGGCAGGCCAGAAGATTAGCCCCGATCGGCGTTTCCAAAACACGATTAGCCCCCCCGGCACAAAGACCAGGCTCTTTCACAGGTTCCAACCACAAGGGCCAGGATTAGACAAACATGGTGAACAATCAGCGGTGGGCCTGTACGCTCCTCTCAAGTCTGCACCAGCCAGGGGAGCAAAGCAACCTTTGGCCCCACCTCCCTGGCCTGCTCACAACACTGATCAATTAGACCATTGTAGGGTCAATTAAAGTGAAGAGAGGCTAGAGCAACACAATACTTTTTGCTTGACCGTCCAGGTTTCAAACACACTGTACCTCAACACACTCACCACCTTCGAGTGCTCAGTTTATTTACTTCTCTACCAAACCATCTGTTCGTCTGACATCACTGTCATGCGCTTATCTCTGAAAACATTTAACCCATTTCACACTTGAGATCATGGGTAATAGCTGTGTTTAGGTTGTTTTTTTCCGCACCATTTATTTTATATCCATTTGGTCATGACAATCTAATAATCACTTTTCTGGGTATTGGGGCTGCTATGTCTGCTGGATATCCCAGGAGCCCCTGGGGATGCACAGCGTCATGGCTAATTGATTGTCCCTTAGAATGTCCTCAAGAATGCCAATAAAGACCCCAGCATATGTTCAATCCACCCCTAGCCTCGTGCATCATGAATGCAGCCTCTTTTTTTTACACAAAGCTTTGAGATCCCTTGATCCTCTACATCCTCCTACATCCAGCTTCCTGATCCGTACAAAAAAAAACGAAGTAGAAGAAGAAAGAAAAACCCCAATGGGCCTCGAGCCAAGATGTTTGCAGTGGAGCCAATCTACACTGGAGAGGTTACAGGTGTCAGGGTTTCCCCAAAAATGAAGCTAGTGCACATAGGGAGTGTCCCTTTGTCAAAGAAAGGTTGTACACAGAGGTTAGGTAAGATATTCTTGAGCTGTCGGTGAGTCCTTCAGAGTTAAACTTGCAGTGACCTAGCTAGGGGTAGGGTAGGGAAAGAGGAGATGAGATACAAGACAATACATATCTCGGTTGTGACTTGACCTCTTATCTCTGACCACAAATTGTACTGGAGATATCAATCTGGTCATACGGTCAACACTTCCCGAATGTATTCATTTCAATAAACCTATATCCCTATATACCCTATATCACTTGACAATATTGTCTTGACAATCTTCAAAATAAATCAAATAAAGACGGTGGGGGTTTTTTTTCTGTCAAGTGTAACTCCACTGATCAATAATCAATCACCATTAGATGCTTCCAATCTAATGTTTATGAATTGCAACTCGCCGGAGAGAGACGTGTCCTTTGTTTACCCTTGGGCGGCGAGCAACTTTTACATGCCGCACACAGTTATCCTGTGTGTCTATGCGGCTCCATGCAGGCTAGTGATGATGGGGCGTATGAGAGTCAACATACAGAAACCTACAGACCCAGTATGGCAGCGCCGGCGGGGACAGGAAACAACCGACCCAGTCTGTCCACGCAGGGCACCATAGCGAAGCTTGCATCTTAGCGTACAGAGTGCAACCTATGTGGAGCATCATATTAACCATGTTTTATCATACTGTTATTTACCTTGTATATTATTACGTAGCTGTCGCTGGCCTGTCATCAGTGAGCAGTAGATAGCAGCTGCAGATGCTGCTGACAAAATATCATATGTTTTATATTATCTCTAGTCTAATAGCCCATTCTTATCCACTGCCATCCATTGACTAAACGTCTAATTCCTCCAAGCTCTTTATACATTCTCATTATCTGAACTAGTCCTTTAAGCAGAAATCAAGCATACTCAGACTTTTTTTAAAGTGGTGTCTTGACCTCGGAAATCCCTCGGTGGCATCAGATTGGAAAGCTTAGGAGGTGAATAGAGATGAAGGGAGGACTTACCTAAAAAAGAATGGCACCTGCGTGGAGGAAGTGGATGGTGCCCAGGTGACGAAATCAGGTCATCCAGATGTCATGAGCAGCAGAGAAGCTCGCCACTAACTTTTATTACATTGTCAGTAACTTCTGAAATCCTGAAACAATGACTTCAAAAGACAAAAAGCCCGGCGAAATAGGATGGAATAGCATCGCTTAGACACCACATAGACCCCAAGAACAGACCAATCACTGCCTTGGCCGGTATCTGGTCTAGAGTATGAACTCCCCTCCGGCGGTCTCCCAACATACAACGCGACCACTCAACACCCAAACTCACAGCCCAAGCGGTCTATGCAACGCACTTGTTAAGACAGCAGATGTTCGACTACCGTGTTTTTGGCGAAACAGTGTCTCGTCTCGGGCAAACAAGGGAAAAACAAACAAACCCTGAGCTCAATCAAGCAATGTGCTATGTGTGGCTTTTAGCGCGCCCTGCCTCGCTCCGCTAGCTAGCCCCGCTGCTAGCCTCCACCACACAGCAAATTAAAAACCGCCGCCATCAGGCAGACAGCTGGCAGCCATCCCCCCGGGGACGCCAATTAAGTTTGTAAAACATTTAGACAACAAAACTGTACAAGACACAAAAAAAAAATATCGCAATCGTCCCCGCGATTCCCAGCGGTGCTCACAATGACCCCCGTTGCCCCCCCTCCCTCCCTCCCTCCCCCCCCCCCCATCTGCAAGCGCCTCGAGGAAATACCAACCGTAGCGCAGTCAGGCCCCAGAGAGCAGCAAATATGCTCAGAGAAATACATGAATACCAAATCAAAGCTATTGATTTATCCCGGTAATTGTTGTTTTAAGCAAATTAAGAGATGATGTTTAATTAATGGACTCGCGGATATGCCGCAAAACGGCAGCGACAGGCCATTACCGACCCACCATTATCCATCTAAACACGTCCAACGGCGAAGGCTCATTAAAGACTCTAGTCTATAGGAATCCACTTCTAATGGGAAACCGGGCTTTTCGACAAGCAGCAGCAATTTGAGGGGGAACAGAGGCAATGGAAACGGAGCAGGGCCACATAGAACGGGCTATTGACCCGCTACGCCACACACAGCGCCGCAGTAAACTAAACCATAGAGGAACATTTCAAACTCCCTAACCTGCTCAAGTTGCCCTTCCATGCTTGTACCGAAGTAGTAACTTGAGGTTTTTGCACCCCCCCACCCACCCCCCCGCCCGCCCCCAAGAAAGAAAAAAAAGTAGGATTAGAATAATACCTAAGTAGCTTTTAGAAAATTGGACCCTTAAGTAAGAAAGGGAATATGGCCGCCCTAGGCAGGAGTGTGACCCACGCACTCTCTGCTGAGGCGTAGTGGCTGTACCATCCTGCACCTGGAGGCCCACTCGGGATTTCATTTTGCGTTTCACGCAAAGGGAAAGTGACAGACGCGTAACTCATTAGGACAGGATCTAAAACCAGATCCTGCATCGTGAGTACATGAATATAGGGACTATTAGTCCCCGCCCACACACACCGCCGTACATGCTCTGGGCACCTTAATCAATGGTAATTAGCCGAGCGGTGATTCATGTTGGAGCTAAATGAAGTTATTCCATCACAACCCGTGGGTTCCTTTGAAGATCGTTCATTGTGTCAACACGCGCCTGTTTGATTTTCTATAAGACAATATTGTAACAGTGGGAGAAAAATAGAGCGAGAGAGATGGGAGAGAGAGAGAGAGAGATGGGAGAGAGGTGACAGGAGATAGGCAAACATGCAGTGCCATGGTACATCGGTCTCTCATGAACCACATAAGCCACACACACACACAGGGCCTTATTTGCAGATTCACCATCGAGGTGGGCTGTCACGTTTCATTTATTTTAATAGGACGGAAGCTGGAAACTTTGGCTTTCCTCACTGAGGAGAGGTTGATTTAATGGCAGCATGGTTTTAACACCTGTGTTCATATTTGTATTTTATTTGAAACATAATAACATTGAGAACTCAAGTTTACATGGGCCATGGAGGCCTTTTGAGAGCCTTTTGAGATTAAAATCTCTTTTACAAAAGTGTCCTGCATGATAAAACAGCACAAGTCACATCAAGTTTCCACAGACAACAAATAACACATTTAACGTGTTATTTGTATATTAATACAGGACGTTCTGTCCTATATAATAAAACGCCTTGGTCTCAAAAATGAAGCACAAAACCGCTCATTTCTACCAAACACAACACATATCAGAAGACTCAGCAGTGTCTGAAGAGCTTTGTTTATTATAATGGTTTGATCCCATGTGCACCACAGGAGAGGAGGCTGGCCATTCATTCAATGTGAGTAGCGTTCCAACAACACAGGCCCTATCTGGTGCTGTCAGGTCCTGCATGTTTTAGACTCTTCTGTCAAATACATTTCAAAAGTCACAGGGAAAAACACACTTTCTGTTGACTGTTCATTTAGTAGACGGCAGTGATACAAATAAACACTACAAAGGGATCATTAGATAGGTTGTCTGTGTCTGGTGAAAGGTGGTCTTGGCCGACGGCGGCGGTGTGTGACCCGGCCACCCAAATCTTGGCAACGTTGCTGGCTCCGCTGTAAAGCAGCAGCAGCAGTCGGTGGACCGACCTGCTTCACGGTCCACACCTCTGTTCCTCGTTTCGCATTTTCGCCACCGAGGAACAAATGAGAGCAGCGAGCGCTTCATTTGCATCCTCTATCAGATGACCTCTTGCCTGCCCCCCCCCCCCCCCCCCCCCCAACTTGCCAAATAATGACACCAGCGACAGCATGAGGATGCTTGTACCACACACGGATCTCAGTGTAGTAAGTGATCTTTTGTTCACTCTTGGCTGGATCGACTCGGGGTCAGTCTGTTAAAATGCACACATTGACTATTTGGCAGACCGCAGGCGGTGATAGCATTTACATTGACAAATGAAAGCTTGTCGTTTTCCATGCACAACGTATACATTTAACACAGGACTGGCGTAGCTGCTGCTTTTGAAGACTCACGTCTGAGCCTATTGTCAATATGCTCAGGGTGCCTAATCACCCTTAACCTGGCATCAGTGCCCTAACTCCCTCTTATTTCTGCTGGCCTTCCACAATTTAAACATCATTTTAACATAATAACAGGAGTTTTATCAGCCCAGTGACTGCAGCCTCCACCAGGATAACCACAACTAATGGGATCTAATCTTTACAATAAGGGACATTAATATATATGCAAATCAGTGGAGGCCACTGCTCTGCTCTGTGTCTCGCTGGAGAAACATGGCACATGCACACACACACACACACACACACACACACACACACACACACACACACACACACACACACACACACACACACACATACTGGTCTATCAACAACACACACACACACTGGTCTCTCTCACACACACACACACACACAGGGTATGTGTCATCTGGACCGCATGTGTCACTTAGCCCTTAATTGCGGTCCACTTGTCCAAAATGTAAATATGTAGCTTTCTCTGTGTGTTTGAGCAGGGCTGTGCTTGTTACTATGGGAGAAAAAGGACACCATCACCTCCCCCATTCGAAAAAAGGTTCACTCGTGGAGGTAGTGGTGGTGGTGGAGGTGGAGGGGAGGGGGGGTTAAGTCATTGAGGTTGGGGCAGTTGAGGATTGCAGGTCGGCTGGACAAAGCCACTCTGTGCATTGTTGGGTAGGAGGGGATTAGGACTCTCCGGGCTGCAGAATTTGCCTTCTAATTAAAAGGGATAAGAGTTAGAAAACTAGAGAGGAGGGTGGGGGGGGGGGGGGGGGGGCATTACTACTACTACTGTAGGCCAGAGGGTAAGGGGGTAGAAAGGCTGAAAGAGAGGAACAGAGTTTTGTGTCACCGTGTTTGATCACATGACGGGGGGAAAGAGTTACTGAGGACTTTTATTATTCAGTCGCTAAGGGCCGCATTTTCCCTCCTTTTCAGCAGTTGGTTATACCGTGCCTGGACGATACCGCAATGACAAAACTGTCACGGCATTTAGGTTAGTGCGGAATTAGCGGCAAAATACGAAATACAAGGGATCAAACGGGTATTATTTAATGGATCAGTGGGTAAACGAACACACACAAAAAAAGTGCACTAGTGATCTCGCGCCATCGCCAACACTGGCACCACATGCACAAAGCACGCACAATACACTAGCAACTACTGTATATTCTGCAGGATTTCTTCTACACATATGATACGCAGTTATCCAACATACAATACATTAGATGCGATTACAGTTAAATCAAACGCTCTAAATCAAAGAAGAAGCAATTAAAAACAACAACAAAATATTTAACAGAATGATTTGTATGGTTAAGAGACAATTTGGGTGTCCTTGAATGCCTGAAACAGTTCACACCAGCAGCTTTGCAGGGCCTGACTTTTACTGGTCCTAGTGGGGAAAACCCCTCGCATGTGTTTTAGCCCGTGGTCGTGTCCGGCCCTCCCAGCTCATCTCTCTGTAGTGGGCTCAGCTCTCTAGAGTCAGCATGCCGCTGTTTTGTTTCTCTGTCCTCCGGCAGGGGTCCCGCACCCCTCCGGCCCCCCTACATGTGAAGCCCCTGGTTTTAAGCACACACACAAACACACACACACACACACACATACACACACTGCTTATTTTCCCCCGAGCCCTAGGAGGTTAACGACATGTCAGCGGAGAACAAGACCACTGCCCCCTCCCACCCACAAAACACAAACACTCACCACACACACACACACACACACACACACACACACACACACACACACACCATCCCACTGACGCTCCTCATCGCCCGCTAATCAACATTTAACATCTTCAACGGCTGACGACTCCCATCCCAAACAGAGTCCCATATGTAGTGTCTGGTTGCTGGACCACTTTTACCCCCCCCCCCCACGCACACACAACCCCCACCCTCCGGAAAGCTCTCACCTTTTACTCCAAGGCAATTCCATCCTATTTGGAGTGTGTGACGGGAGGGGGAGGCGGAGGGGGGAGGGGATGGGGGAGGGGGTGGGGTTCCTCCATCACCTCACTGATCAAGAGTGTCCCCCCCCCCCCCCCCCTTGTTAAGCAGGTCCCGGGATGAGCAGGTACAGATTTGGGGGGGAGGAGGGGGAGGAGGAGGAGGGGGAGCGGGGCCTGTAGTGAAAGAATCTACGCTGAGCCAAGGAGAAGATTAAACGCTGGCTGCCCCCACATCACCACCACCACCCCCCCACCCCCCCACCCCCCACACACACCACCACACCACCACCGACCCACACTATCCTCCCGACACTCCTCACTTCTACTTCACTGTTACCCCGAGGGGGAGGGGGGGGGGGGGGGGGGCATGGCACAGTGGTGAGCTGAGCCAACTTGTCATCATAGCAGGACAAGCACATTCAACCGTGTCCCCTGGCCCCTCCCATCTTATTCCAGACCCTCTGTTGCCCCTCCACCGAAATCCATCAAAGCCCCACTCCTGGCCCCTCCCCCCGTGGTTCGCAGGAGCGCGCTCCGCTGGTGTCTTTTCTTCTTTAAAGGCCAAGGGGGATGAGTCCCTGGCTCCGCGGTCTTTCCAGGCATCCAAATTAATTTGCGTCTGGGCAGCGCTATAAGCAGCACGGGGCTGTGTGATGGGAGTGCAGGGCAATGACATGCCTTGGCAGTTTCGGCTCCGCCGCTTGCTCTCTCCACTCCACCGCGGCACCTTTTTTACGCCGGGCCCATGCCAGCCCGGAGCACATGGGTGGCGCGTTACCACGTTTAGGGAGAGAAAAAAACAGCCATGTGTCGCCAAGTACAGTCATCGTAAAGTAGTCCAGTATTGGTAATTGGCATCGTAAAGTAGTCCAGTATTGGTAATTGGCATCGTAATGTAGTCCAGTATTGGTAATTGGCATCGTAAAGTAGTCCAATATTGATATTTGGCATCATAAAGTAGTCCAGTATTGCTAATTAGCATCGTAAAGTATGCACTTTGAAACTATGTTGTGCATGTTTTTTTCGAATTCTTAATGCGAGTGGATATTTCCATTTATAAAGACCTAAAGCCAGGCTAAATGGTGAAATACATTGTCCTCATTGAGAATAAACTGAAATTATTCACCATTGAATTTTTTCCCAAATCCGCTTACTAACTTTCTGATCAATACTACAATAAAAAGATCAGTTACATATTAATAAATTGGCTAAGGACATCTACAAAACAGCATTCTTTTAGTTTGAAGGAAAATGGACGTCAAAGTGAACTTAATGCAATTTGACATGCAATTGAAGTTGTGATCCAAAAGAGGGAGACCGCAGTTAAAGCTTAATTAGCGCGCCTAAATAATAATGCAACATACACTAATAATTATTGCATGTACCCATTATGCTAGCTGCACCGACAATTAACCTTTCTCAAATGGCGATTTGCAATTTGAGTAAATCCCGTTATCAGCAAATATAACACATGGCTCACACACCCACCCACAAATACACAAGCACCACAGTACTCAAGGAAAGATATGCAGTGTTTACGGATGGAAAGCAGAACAACAAAACAAACAGCAGATATCCACTTTCAGTAAACACCACTCAGCCACTTACATCTTCCCAAAGGCTTAGAGAGGGCGGGGAATCAACTTTAGGTGGTTGCTGTGAATGTCATTGAACTACTTGTGTTTATGCAGGCTTAATATTGCCGTGACAAGGTCTCCTTAAACATACAGCCAATGCTTGGAAATGCATCGGGTCACTTCTCTCCAAGGGGCGAGCTTTATAAATGCTTCGTCTTGGCTGGTGTGGAGATTGACAATAATCATAAACAAATACAATTTGAAAGAGATCGCCACGGGAGAGGAGGAGAGGGGCGAATCGTAAAGCACAAAAGAGAAGAGGTAGAAAACCATGCAGGGCCATCGTAATGCCCCCCCCCCCATATTTTAACCAGGTTCAAGCAGGCAGATGGCCATGCCATGTCCAAGTCTATGATATAAGATCACTGGAGCCAAAGGCACAATCATCCAGGGACATAATGTAGGTGAAACAGATTTGTGATTTCTGTGAGTGTTTTCCCCCAAATGCCTCTCCTTCATCTCAATTTGGAAGCACTTGGCCCGTTGCCCACTCACATTGTGTGGACGGCCCTGCCACGGTTGCCATGGCGATGTGTGGACCTGCACGGGCCCTGGAGGCAACATGGCGGAGGGGGGGGGGGGGGGGGGGGTTATCAGCAGCAGACTCCACTGGGCCTCATCCAGAAAACCCTGGAGCAGGAGGGGCACCGAGTCTACACGGACTCTGCCATGTCCCCTCCGTCTGCGGAGAGCCCCTCTCTCTGATGGACGCCTCACAACCCTTGTTCTGAGGAGGCCTGACATCAGCGGAGACCCGGGGATGGGACCCTGTAATGTAGGGCTCCGGCCTGTCCACTGGGGGTCGGCCGACTGACTCCCGTAAGCCCGGGGCCAGACGGGGTGTGGGCTAGGATGGGTAGGGCCCAGGCGAGGCGAGCTGGATCGCGGCCCAGTGCGGTGACTGCCTGTCTGCCCAGGCGCTGGGCCATGCTGCCACTCCTCCCTGGGCTCGTGCCCCTGCACTTGGATTTCAAAGGGATGTGACAGGGAGGACTGGCTTTCCCTGGCTATGGACAGAAACCATGCCCTTCCAATACCTTCTCCGAGGCCCCCACCCCTCGTTCTCAAGACAGCTTTCGGGCCCCGGCTCTCCTCCCCCAACCCCCAACCCCCGAGTGCCCCCTCCGACAGCTCTTGTGATCCAGCCATGAGTCCAGGCTCCCACTCACACTGGGCCTTTCCCACCACTGCTGCCTCCCATTCGGGGAGGAGAAGGGGGGGGGGGGGTTGTGCTGCTACACTGCACCCATCTGCCCCACGTCTCCCCATGCTGTGGACCATGATGCTGCAGCATGGCTCTCTGGGCGCCCTAAAGACGTTGGCAAGGGCACCGCTGTAGGCCTCGGGGCTCCCCTCCTCCCCTCGCCTTTGTAGTCTCCCCTGTCCACCGCTCATGTGCAAACCCTGTTTGGTTTGAAATGTACTTACACACACCGTAACCCCACATGTAATCATGTTTGTTTAATTGAGGCAACTAGTCATAGAGCGAGCTTGCTAAGTGTGCATGAACCAGCCATAACTGGTGACCGATTAAGCTTGTTTCATCCAGAAACGGAAAATTCTAAGTACTTGTTTCTGATTCTGTCTTCGAAACGAACCATGATACAAGGGAAAAGGCAGAATCAGTTGAAAATACAACAACATCTTAAAACAATTGTGTGTGTGTGTGTGTATTGACACGTCTCAAAAGCCTCAAGCACATATTGATAATGTTCTGTGTCTGAGCTGGATGCGGTGTGGCTGTCTCACTCTGGTGGAGCCTGCTAGAGCTCATTTAGCGACTGGCCCATCATCAGTGAGTATCTCACAAAACCAAAGTGCCATTGAAAGGCTGCGTTTCCATCGGCCAAAAAAACACCCTCACCACTCCTCTATATCTAGGTAGGTTTCTCTCTTCATCTCTCTCTCTCTCTCTCTCTCTCTCTCTGTCTGTCTGTCTCTGCATGGCATTTCTCTGGCAGGTTTTCCCTCCCCTGCTCTCAGCATTCCCACAGCCAGACTCCCTTCTCCCAGGAAGAAGGCAGTGGCTTGGGTGGGTGGGGTATGGGAGCAAGATGGCCCCCCATTCCCAAAGTCCTGCTCCAGCCCACACCACATTCCACTAGCCACTAACCAGTCTCCCCAGCAACCAGGAGAAAGGTGAAGACACAAGAGAAAAAGGGGCACAGTGGTGTAGCACTGACTGAGTGTATTAGTATTATGCAGTTTGAGCATTACTAGTAGTCAACCATGCTATTTATAGCATCCTAAATACTATTGTTTGTTACCACAGTTGTTGTAGCATAATGGGGAAATCGGTCCCGCACATCAAAATGTTGCTCCACAAAGTCATCTTCTATCGTAGTGTATTGTGTTCAACTTCTAATTATGATATGTTCTCGTTGTAGTTTAAAGAGCGGGGGCCACTTCAAACACATGGTGGTGTCACAACAACATCATCTTGGACATCAAGGATCAACGCAACACTTCAACGCAAAAGGGTCTCACACTACACGCCATAGTGACGAGGCTTGCGTTGTTCCTCGGTGGAATACACACACTTTCCTCCCCGTCTCAGGCATGTGAGATATGGAGAGCGGCTGCGGGGCGGGGTTGGGTTGGGGTGGGGTGGGGTGGGGTGGGGTGGAGGCTAGTGGGGGTTGGGACGGCGGTGTGGGCAGGAGTGCCAAGCAGAGCCAGGCAGAGTGTCTCGGGGCCCGGTCCAAGCTGCCAGTGGACAGCTCAAGTAGCGGTGCCGCGGAACGGGGGGGGGGGGGGGGGGGGGGGGGGGGGGGAGGCCGCACGGTGCCCCCCCGCCGCCCGCCTAGCCCCCTTCTCCTTCTCCTTCTCCTCCCCCTACCCCTCCCCGTCTCCTCCCCCTTACCCCTCCCCTGCTTTCCCAGCCCAGCCTCTGTGTTTACTCTCCTAATTACAGGGGAGGGGCCGGCTGACAGGCGAGCCATCACAGAGTCCCCTCCGGGCCCCCGGGGGGACCGGGGGACGCTACAAACGCCCGCCACTGTCTCTGCCGAATGTGCCGGCGATGCCCAACTGTCACTGGGGACCCTCCGCTGGCAGAACCCAGTGGCCCAAAGAGAGATATTAGAGACATGAGAGGAATTGGCAAAGTCAGCTCTAACAGGGGGCTGCACTTGAGACGTGGAGGTAGGGGGGCCAAGGGCATCGCCAAAGTGTCATTCAAAGGCGAAGTGAAGTTTGGATGAGGCACAAACACACTGGTTTACACACAAACACACACACACAGACACACACACACACAGAAGTGCTCAAGAACTTGGCTCACCTTCATCTGACTGAGGGGAGTTGGTGAGATGTTTGACATTTAGTTTGCACTACACTATGATAGTGATATTGTACGAGACTTGTACAAGCAAAACTTTTATTGCTCTCCACCGCTATCCAAAGTCGACCGTGGTGTGTGTGTGTGTGTGTGTGTGTGTGTGTGTGTGTATATAATCTACTACAACTCTTAATGCTTCAGTGCTATTGGGAGGAGGGGGGAAGGCGGGGGGAGGGGGGGGCGGGTGGTGGTGTTGAACCAGTGTAGTTGACCCCAACAAATATGTGGGTCAGATAAACAAAACAGTGAGGGTAATATCTAAGAGGGAAGAGGTATCCTTTAACTGGTCCTTCCTACTGGTGAGGAATATCCCCCCCCACACACACACACACACCCCACCACCCATTCCCTGCAGGTGGCACTCACCTCCACGCCACCCCCCCCCCCCCCCCCACCCCTAAGAAGCAAGACAAGAAAAGCATTTTGATAAATCATGAATAGTCACAGTTGTGCAAGCGCAGTATGACCCTTTCTAAAAATTTATTATGGGGATTACACACAAAATCTCACAATGTAACATTTTCAAATGTGTTATGAATGCCTCCCAGAATTCAATTCAAATCCTAGGTTACCAAATAAGCCTGAACAAATCCCTCCACTCTCAGTTCTTCCTCCTTTGAAGACTTGAGAAGTCCGGTCTGCAGGGCAGGTTTTACCACGCCACACAAACACACGCACACACACACACACACACGCAGACGTGTGCACACACACCCATACACGAGGCGCGCGCGCACACACACACACACACACACACACACACACACACACACACACCTCAGCACAGGGAGACGGCTAGCTACAGCAAGGTAGAGTAGGCCATGGGGAGGCCGTGTGTAGGTCTGTGTGAGCATATGTGGGTAAGTCTCTGTCTGTGTTGGTGTGATGGGGTGAGTGTGCTAGAGAGAGAGGGGGGGAGACAGCAGGAGAAAGGGTGTAATATAATACGATAAGATTTATTATGGACAATCATGTCAACATTAAATACACAAATTGCTCAACTGCATTAAAAAAAAACAGAATTCATGATGCTGAGGAGGCCAAAACAAAATGGTAATTCTACAAAACAATACAATTGTTAATAATAACAATAAATATACATGGTATCGTTATAGAAAGGAAATAAAACAAGTCAACCTTTTACAAAGAAAAAAACAACAGACATGAAAGAAATATAACAGTCGAGTTGAAACCATTCACTGGTTGTTTGTTTTTAGCCGAAGAAGCAATAACACTTTGTGCAACTTGGTGACCTCTTCAAATGTCAAACTGAAACCAAGGTAACCTTAAGGCACACACACACACACAGCGGCGTCTCCCCATGACTTATATTTGTCCTTGTGGCTTTTCCATAAGTCTTCATGTTGTTCATTCCAGCTCTAGCCGACCACGTGCAATCGGAGCTGTTTGCTTGTTGCCGAACTCCTGTGTTGACACAACACAAACAATTCCAGCATTGGTTAAAAAAAAAAGCATATGATATTAATGTGTGTGGGGGGGGGGGTATCCTGTGTAACCTTCACATTTTAATATAAATAGACTGCCGTTTCCAAAAGATACCATGATGCACTGATTCTGTTAGACAACAGTATTGACAGTTTCAACAGCATACAGAGGTGTACTATCTATTATACTACGCCTCTGCTATAATTCTATTATACTAATAAATACTACTTCAAAAAATAAAAAGGAAATCACACACACACACCACAGATACAAAACAACACCAAACAACACATACATACTTTGTACATCGGAGGATGCAAACAGCATAAATAAAATAATAAATTGCAGCCTGGAGGACATGATTTTGTTTCTGAAAATACATTTTAAGAAAGAAATGATTCTTGTGTTTCCTTAGTGTGGACACTCCTGAGGAGACCGCAGGCTTTCCTTGCGTGTGTCTGACAATCTCTCTGCTTTGAAGTGAGCGCATGAGAGTCAGCAAACTCTTCCCAAAACTGACACTGAATAGGGTTTCTCACCCCCCCACCCCACCCTCCCCCACCTTCCCCCCAGCCCCCCTTTAATCCCTGGGGAAGACTTTGAATGTGTTTTGATGACCTCTGGGGTCAGTTACATGTAACATTACACAAAGGTTTTAGCTCCAGTGTGGCTGGAGCAGCGCGGCGATCGAGGAGGGGAAAACCATCCATTAAGGTATTTTATCAAATGTGTGTTGCAGCCATTTTTCCACACACACACACACACACACACACACACACACACACACACACACACACACACACACACACACACACACACACACACACACACACACACACAGATGCATTGAAAATATCCACCGGACCTGATATAGGCTAATTAAAATACAGCTTGTGATTATCTTTTTTTTTCTTTTTCACTTGCTCTCTCTTTTTATCACACATGCAAGTGTGCACACACTTGTGCGCACAAACACACGGCATCTATAATTACTGTTTGCATAGATGTTAAATTAGGGATTGCATCCCCCAACGTCATTTTACCAACATCAATTGCATATGTAATTTTGACACTAAATAAAAAATATCAAAGTCCTTAATAGACGACTTGTTTGTGTTGTTATGCTATATTTGGTTTTTAAATATGCATATTTACAATTGTATGTCATCTTGTGTTTTGAAAAACGTAAAGAAAAAATATCACTCATTTGTTTTGTTGCATCCAAATATGGAATGTGTTTTGTTTTTTTCAAGTGTAAAAAAGTAAAAAGGTAAGGAAAGGAATAAAAAGCATCTAAGTTTAATAATTAACCATGAATTAGCTGGTGGGAGGTAGCAATGCATCTCTTTTGCTACGTTTTAATTGATGTCTCCAAGATAAGAGGGCTCTAATTGTTGTGTTTGTCTGAATTCTTGCTGGTTTTACTGGAGAGGATTTAGGCTGAGAATTTAACATGTCGTCCACATCCCACGTCTCCAACCACGCGAATATCAGAGGAAACATAAACCTATAGCCTACTCCTGAAAAACACAAGTGAGAATTATTTATATTTCAATGTTGTTTAAGTGGGATTTAAAATAAATACATATAGGCCTGTGTATAATATAGGCCTAAATACCTGGCTATTAATGTATATGCCTATTCATTTCCTGCCATTTCTTTTTTTTTATTTGTAGAAAAAGCATGCACATGGCAACACAGAGAGAGGGGAGGAATGCGATTCTCAATAATAATAATAATAACAACAACAACAGCAACGATAGGCCTACTTCTAATAGCCTACGTCGTTTGTATAAATCGACTAAGGTCCAACAACTTGTCCTTTTAGCGGGTTTTTAAAAGGAAATCGCGTTAACAAAAAAATATCACAGGTTAGGCCGGAAAAAAAAAAAAAGAAAACCATTCACCCTCGGGATCAACCCGGGGAGCAGAGATGGGAGACGTGGTCGTCGTCAATTAGCGGAGAGTCAGTGGGAGCTGATTGCCAGAGGCGTTGCTGGGTTTCCCCATAAACGCTGTTTAAAGATATAATCCCCGCGGAGGTCCTGCCTCTACAATTTAATAAATTATTTAGCAATTTTGAACGGCGAAGAGCAAGGAAGATGGTGCAGATAGGGATATCACACGGAGCCTAATGGTTTCCAACACCATCCTACACCAGGGCCTCTACCTACAGCTGCCTACAATGCACAACACAGACGGGCCTGCTGTATTGTACTAGCCTATATTTATAATAATAATAATAATAATATATAGACTGGGGGAGAAAATGAGCAATCGCATGCCCAAAAAAGCATTAGGGTTTATTATAAATGTGGTCTGTCACATCTAAATTACTTGGTTTGTTCATGCAACCATCTAAATGGCATGCCCTTTTTTTTTTTTTTTTTTTTAAATTAAAGGCCTACATTATAGTTCACAAAAATATACACATTTGTATTAGTCTATTTCATTGAACATTTTCCAAAGCTCTTAGGCCGAATCCACACATGTATCGACGTGCAGGCTACATAAGGGGAGCAATTCAACGCCGGACCTACCTGAGCAGGTGCACCTTGCGTCGCCTCCTTCCTCCTTCTCTTCGTCCCTCCTTCCCTCGACTCCTCCGCTCTTCATTCCATCAAACTGCCGGGGAGACGGCAGCCACCGCGAGCACGACGATCACACACACACACACACACACACACACACACACACACACACACACACACACACACACACACACACACACACACACACACACACACACACACACAACACACGAAGGGTGCTTTTGTCTTGTAGGCTATTAGCCTATTAATCCATCAGGTCATAATCCACAGATTCTTCTCGGGATCAGAATCTGTAGAGAGATATACGACATTGCATTGTTATTGTTGTAGCCTAAAAGCCTTGCCTCTCTCTCTCTCTCTCTCTCTCTCTCTCTCTCTCTCTCTCTCTCTCTCTCTCTCTCTCTCTCTATATATATATATATATATATATATATATATATATATATATATATATATATATATATATATATGCCCAAATGCTATTTTATTAAGCAACCCACCACCACACCTTTGACACTGGCCTTCCCAAACTGTGGGAGTGGGAGAGAGAGAGAGAGAGAGAGAGAGAGAGAGAGAGAGAGGGGGGGGGGGGGGGCGAAGGACGAGTCGTAAAACCCACGGTCTGTGTTTCTAAATCTAAATCAATATTCAAATCTGTTTAAAGTGAACGGGTGTGTCCGTGCCAGCGGTGTGTGTGTGCGTGTTGTGTGTGTGTGTGCATGTGTGTATGTGTGTGTGTGTGTGTGCGTGTGCGTGTGCGTGTGTGTGTGTGTGTGTGTGGGGGGGGTGCTCCACAAAGCCTCTGAAGATGATACATTATAGGCCTATATATTATTTTGGGATGGGCAATGTAAGTGACGTATGGCCACACAAGAGTGTATTTTTTTCCAGTAGGTGAACATCAATTAATTAATTAAAACCGCAAACCGATACTGTAAATTTGAAATAAAAATGAAACAGAAATAACCATTATCAATACTTACTAGCCGTTTATTGTTGCTGTTAATATTGTTGTTTTTATTACTGCAATTATTAGGCCTATAGTAGCAGGCCTAGTTGTATATAGACATTTGGAAGTAGGCGAGTAGCCTATACAGTATTTTCATCTTCATTGTTATTCATATTAACAGGTATAATAAATAAATGGGCATGTTAATCTGTAAAAATATTCAAAACAAATGAAATATGCCTACCTTCAGAAGTGTTATTGGCTTTGATGGGGGGTTTTTTTGGTTTATATTGTCATCCTCGAGATCCTGCTCCAAAAAAAATGCTCAAAAAATGCCCAGAAAATATGTCCACTTTAAAAGCACAATTATGGGCTAAAATGGATGAAAGCGTCGTTATATCGGCTACAGGCTCAGCTCAGCCGCAACTCTCGACGAGAGGAGGAAAAAAAACTTTGCTGTCTGTCAACTCAATGTCGGCGAATTGTCTTGAATCCCAAAACTTGTAATATGGATGGGTTGCGTGAAGCCTGTCTTTATCAACTTCATCGAAGAACAGTGTCCAGCTGAATGGGTGTGAGGACTGTTTTAGGGATAGTAATAAAGCTCACTAAATCCCCTGTTGCGACGCGGTGCGTCTAAGAGGACGCCGCCGTCCTGTGAATGAACGTTTTATAACCGCGTTTATCAAAACGTCTGGATTTATTTTACACGCAAAGTAGAGATGCACTGTATTAAAGCGTTACGCTGCTCATGTGTTGCATTATTCATCGGCCATTCGCTATATATAAAGACCCGTTAATAGTTACAAAAAAAAAGAAAAGATTATGATTTAGGCTGCAAAATGTTTGCATTTTAATAATCGTTGAAGACAACACATAACAAAAAAAATGGGCTATGGGCAAAACTATTTTATTCAATAAATGTATTTTTTTCTCTCTCTCTCTCTCTCTCTCTCTCTTCAGTTGCGTTTGTTATCAATTTACTCCTCTGTGAGAGGAGGACGTTGTCAGCCGTATCCTTATCTGCCATTGGCTGAGGAGTTTGCGTCTAGCTGGCGACATTTGTTTCTCAGCAAATCTGTCCAGCGCCAGTGTGAGAGGAGCAGGCTGCTGTCCTCCTCCCCATCGTCACACACCGCCGCCACGCCACCTCAGCTCACTCCTCTGGCTCCCATTGGCCAGCAGTTTGTACAAATCTAACTCAGGCGACTTCACCCACAACAGACTAACCCATCTTAACCGTGGCCGTCGTCCCTCTTTTTTTTCTCTCTCCCCCCTCCCCACCACCCCCACCGCCGCCAGCACCACCTCGAAACATCGGTGCAAACTGTTGAAAATTCAACTTTATTCGCCGCTATTTTTTTTTTCTTCCCTGCTTCTGAAGAGGTTTTTGTTTTCTTGACCAGGACACCGCAGTCTCCATCCTTTTGCTTCTCCGGAGGAAAATAGACAGACAACGAAATTTCCTAGCGTTCACCAACACAGTAAGTTGTTTTTTTTTATAGGCCTATTACTATTGTGATTATTAAGATTATTATTGGCCTATTATTATAATGATTATTATTATCATTGGGCCTACCTATTATTTATATTATCATCATTATTATTAGGATATTATTATTATTATTGACGTTTTGAGAGGGACACCGTTTAAAATAGGTAGCCTACTAATTAATCCTTATCATCAATCCCCTACATGTACATGTAGGCATAATTTGTCGGACGATATTTTAACCGGTTTAGCGACTGCGTATTCCGACAAACAGCCTACTAAACGATTTCATGTTTTACTTTTTTTTTAATTAAAATGTGACATAACGCATCAGAGTGATAGCCATGCTTGACGCGGAGTGGGCCGATCTGCGTGCCCACTACTGAGGACTTGAACCTGGGAGTAATAATCCCCATAATAACGAGAGTCCGAGGTCATTTCCACCGGGCCGCCTCCCCGCTCCTCCTGCATTCCGTTGAATGGTCGCGGCGAGGCGGCCGTCCGCGATCAGGAGGAGGTGATGATGGAGGAGGAGGTGGAGGTGGACCGCTCTCCTCGCCCCCTGGACCCTCCTGCGATACGAGGGCTGTTGTTGTTGTTGTTTGTTTGTTTAAGCGGGCTCGACTTGTTTATTCCGCATGGACGGCTTGCCTGGCGTCTCCAGACGGCTGGGCCTGTTTCCACCGGCACGGCGCGGCTACACGGTGAACCGCTGCTCAAAACCAGGATGCATAAACAGAGAGAGGATGAGTTGAATCACATCTGAGGGGCTTCTTGTCTGCCTGTAATTAGGCCAACACTTAGGCGTATACAAACAAAAACAAACAAAAACGAAAATTATTTGGGAAGGTTACATTTGACCTTTTATCCGTTAACGCATCAAATGACAATAACAGGCCTAAATAGCCGTCATTTGTCAACTAGAACGAACATGGCTTAAGATTACATTTTAAGTTTACTCTTTTATTATCATCATATTTTTTTTAGGGTAAATGTGCTTCGAGGCGCCTGGCAACATGAGCCCAATGTTAACTAGACTAAATGTAGAGTTGGAGCCAGCAGCAATTAGGGCGCGCGTGCCACTCAGATTAACTCGTTAATTCGCTAACATTTATAATAATTAATTATTGGACAAGGCTATTATTGTTGAGAGGGTGTTCAACTGTTAAGGGTCTGGTTTAAGTGGGACAAATTGAGTTGAGAGGGGGAAAACCGTTGGATTTCACCACAACAAAAAATGTAACTCGTTGAATAAATGTCACACTGCAAAAAAAACATATCATGTTATTCTTCCACAATTAAAACATTGCATTCTAATTGCAGGCTAATTGGATTTTAAAACGTATCCTCTTTCTTTAAAAAAAAAAAAAAAAGTAGGCCTACTCCTATTTACATACCTCTTAGTTTCTACCCTCAAATAATATACTTCCTAAATAACCAAAAAAAACTGGAAAAAGAAAAAAGCTAAATATTCAACACTTAAGTTATAGTATTATCATAAAACAATAATAAAATCAAAATATGTTATTTCTACAAAAGCGAGCAGAGGTGGAAAGAAGTGTATTGTCTGTATTAAGCTGAATAGGCCTCGTTTCAGCGCATCGCATTAAATCGATCCTCTATTGGTTATTCTCTAACGTCTACTATCCATTGTTTTTTCTTTTTCCTACACATCATCCAATGTACGTCTGTCACGTCAAATGACTTGTTGCAATCATGTGTTGCTACATTGCCCAAGGGTGTGTGTGTGTGTGTGTGTGTGTGTGTGTGTGTGTGTGTGTGTATGTGTGTGTGTGAGAGAGAGAGAGAGAGAGAGAGAGAGAGAGAGAGAGAGAGAGAGAGAGAGAGAGAGAGAGAGAGAGAGAGAATGGTCGAGCGTGTTTTAATAAGCAGCACTCTGACGGTGACAGCTGTGTGGTGCTCCGCAAGAAAATCGGTTTGTGTCTTTGCAAAGCAATAAAACGAGTCGATTAGGAACTAATTGTTTTGCCCTTTTTTTTGTTGAACCAGGTATCACCCTATCTGCGGACGACACGGCGGAATAGAAAAAACCACCGAGCACATAGCTGGGGCTTCAACCGTTTTCAAAATTTTCTCCAACTTCAATCCCCAGACGAACATTAGCATGATGTCGTATCTCAAGCAACCACCTTACACAGTCAATGGACTGAGTTTAACTACGTCCGGGATGGACCTTTTGCATCCATCAGTAGGATATCCAGGTATATATGCATTTTTTGTATGAGGAAGGACGTCAACAAACTGTAAAATGAGTCTGTTACATAGGCCTAGTTAATATGGCTTGTACCCTACAGACAGGATAAAACATTACAATGGTTTACATTTGTAGGCTAATTGTTACGTGCCTATATTGTAGGCCTTCCAAATGGGGGTTATTTATTCTTTTTTTATTTTATTATTTATTCTTTTATTTATTTTTATGTTTATTAAACAACAACACAAAAAAAACATCAATTTAAGTGTGTTTTTTTTTATTTGTACTTTTAGCAACGCCGCGTAAGCAAAGGCGGGAAAGGACGACGTTCACGCGCGCCCAGCTGGACGTGCTGGAGGCGCTGTTCGCCAAAACACGATATCCGGATATCTTCATGCGCGAGGAGGTGGCGCTGAAAATCAACTTACCTGAGTCACGTGTACAGGTGAGCAGAAAGCGCATATACAGCTACAGGCACCTAACAGAGCCATTAAAACATGCCGTGCCAAACAGGCCGTATAAACGCGGACCGCTTATAAACGTTGTGTTTGCAAATACAGGATTTTCTGATTATTCTTCTTTTTTTTAATTCCATAATATTATTTAAAAAAATATTAGGCTACAATAAATACTTCATACGTCAAGGCCAATAACCATAATAACATCTCTGGTCTCATATAGGTGTGGTTTAAGAACCGACGGGCCAAGTGTCGCCAGCAGCAGCAGCAGCAGCAGAACGGCGGCCAGAACAAGGTGCGGCCGGCCAAGAAGAAGAGTTCCCCCGCCAGAGAGGTGAGCTCGGAGAGCGGCGCCAGCGGCCAGTTCACCCCGCCGACCAGCACCACCGCCGTGCCCGCCATCCCGACCAGCACCGCGCCGGTGTCCATCTGGAGCCCGGCGTCCATCTCCCCGCTGTCCGACCCGCTCTCTACCTCGTCCTCGTGCATGCAGAGGTCCTACCCCATGACCTACACCCAGGCCTCCGGCTACAGCCAGGGCTACGCCGGCTCAACGTCGTACTTCGGCGGCATGGACTGCGGCTCGTACCTGACGCCGATGCATCACCAGTTGCCGGGTCCGGGCTCGACCCTCAGCCCCATGGGCACCAACGCGGTGACCGGCCATTTGAACCAATCCCCGGCGCCCCTCACCGCGCAGGGATACGGGGCCTCGGGACTGGGCTTCAACTCGACCACGGACTGCCTGGATTATAAGGACCAAACGGCCTCGTGGAAGCTGAATTTCAACGCCGATTGCTTGGATTATAAGGATCAAACCTCCTCGTGGAAATTCCAGGTCCTGTGAGCAGCGCGTCCTCGGTGTCTCCAAGTGGCAGAGAAACGACCCCCCCTCCCCATCACCTTAAAACAAAACGCTGCCATCCCTCAATAAAACATGATAGAGACTGCATTAATTTGTGTCGTGACGGTGGGCCTCTAAATGGCGGCATGACGCATCGGTCCCCAGGAGGAGGAGGAGGCAGGTTTTAATTTATTTTTTAGCGCTGGCAAAGTTGTGCTCTTTGATTCACAATGACTGGTTTTCGGTGCGCGCCTCGGTGCGTAAAATGGCCCGTAATGAAGACCTGTTGGCCGACCTTGAGGGGGGGGGGGGGGCAATTTTAGATTGAACTCTTAGAAAACTTTTTTTTTAATTTTTGATCGCGAAGAAAACTGCCAGATACATACGACACCGTGTTGACTTCGGGATTGGACAGGCCTCATTCAAAAAACGCATTGAAACAACTTTGCCGTATAATGGGCAAAGAGAGGCGCGCTTCACGAGGATGGTGTGTGTGGACTTGCTGCGCCCACGAGGCGACATGGGATGCACTACTTTATTTAAGAAAAAAAAAGTGTTTATAAGGAATCAATATGTAGTTTCTAAGAGACAATCAGTGTGCGTCTTATATAAATGGTACATATGTGTTTTTTATCTGTGCTAGCCTTCGAAACTGTGATCTGTTGTATTGTATGCAAATTGTGAGCCCCTCGCATAAGATTCTGCTGTGATTTTAATAGATTTCTATACCTTTGTTTTGCTAATGGTTAAATTATTGGTAGTGCATACAGAGGTGAGATTTCTCCAGCACAAGCCAGTAATAACCAGGGGACAGCCATACTGGGAACAAACTTCTTAATGAGATCTACACTTGCGCAAGAGTCCCCCCACCGGTGTTCACACACACAGATGGATATGGATCCCCATGGTTTCACAGATACTGTGACCCCCGCCGTCCAAAAGACATGAATAAAGGTCCTGTGAACTGACCCGGCTCATTCATCAAGAAACTAAATCTTGTGTGTGCGTGTGTGTGCGTGCAAGGGGGAAAACGCGCGTTTTTTTACGCGTTTGGTTTTGGTAATAGTGTCTGTTGGGAAAAAAAAGTGAAGTGAAGTGGCGGAAAACGATGTTTTTTATTTCAATTTATTTTATTAGGTCGTTTAAAGTGAAATGTCAGCCCGCCTAGGCCATGCGCTCCGTGTAAGACACACGGGAGACCCTCTTATCCTGCAGCCTTTTCACTATAGTTTAACAATTTCGACTATACCATAAAGAAACCTTTTGAACCTCCTGTATGCCTCCCTCGCACCCTTAGTTAGGCTATTAAATGACACGTTTTGGGGAATTGCACATCTGTATTTTTACTTTCCATAAACGTAAAAGCATCGAACGTGTTTGCATTGAGCGGCAGCTGTAAAATAAGGATCGGATATATTTATAGGATACACAAAACAAATGGTGGACATATTTGCATCATTATTATGTCCCGGCAGTGTGTAATATCTATACATCACAGCATTTCTGTAAAACAATGAGAAAAACTGCAGTAATCCGAGCCTAAAATATATGATAATCCCAATATTTTACAGGCGGGGTTTCTTTCGGGCGCGGTGGCCCCGGCGCCATTTAAAACCCCACGGTGCTATTTTGAGGCCTATCTCTTTGAACCCAAAATTATTCAGAAATTCAACAAAACACCACAAATACAGGCCTACGAAAGTTTTCCTAGATTTTTTTAAATTTTTATAAACAGCTAACTGGCTGTCTAAAATGTGCATTGGCCCCCAGGAGCCATGTCCCCCCCCCCCCCCCCCCCCCCAAAAAAAAAAAAAAAACCCTCCAACTGTTGAAGTGCGTTATTGTGAAGCCTATGGAGTCACACAGCCAGTCGGATCTGAAATGCGTCGCCGTGGCTCTGCAGTGGGCTAATTGTTAGAAGTCGAACATTCAATTAGGATCCTTGACATTGCCAATAATCTCTCTTTCATTGAAGTCTTCAGTGGAGGAGCAACACTAATTAAAAGCGTTGCTTGAAATAATCGAAGCGTTAAAGAGGAAAGCGACTTTGATTGCAGTCTCAGCTTGGTCTGAAAGAGGGGTGTTGGTTCCCCCACTTTTTTTCCCTTCCGTTTTAAAGGTTTGAAATAGTTTATTTGAACATGTCACATGTAACGCATGAAACGGGCTACATTCTGGATGGCTATTATTATGTCTACATTTTATACAAGAGACTAGGCGTGGTATAATTTAGGCCTATTGTTATCGTTTACATTAACTAGATACAAAATAGGCCTATGTGTAGGGATTCATTTATTATTATTATTTGCCAATTGTTTCATAATTGGTAGGCTATAGTCCTATATTTACAAAAATCATATTTATAGGCCTATGACAGGCCTAATCTAACAATTCACATATTGCGCCATGAGGACCTGCAGTCCTGCTATAAAACGTAGCCTGATGAAAAGCAATCTTACCTGAGTCGGAAACAATCTTCTGCTTCACAAAAAAACAACATACGCCTATAGACTAAATCACCAACATGTTCTCCATATCCTGCTTTCTCACAATAGCCTAGGCCTGTATACACTAGCAAAAACACAAATAACTACTACTACTACTATTATTCTACTACTAATAATCATAATCATAATAATAATAGGCCTAATAAAAGTATTTTGGCCTAGGCCTATCTGGATTAAGCCTTTCAGCAGTTAGGCTTCATTACATGATGAATGTGAGAACTTTTGTCAATTAATTTACAGAAAAAAAATATTATTACATAGTTATATGTAATATTTATACTTTTATTCTAAAGGCCTATGGTATTTTGCTTAACTTGAGGAATTGATTATATAATTGAAATGATATCAAATTGAAACCATATAAAGCATCATTTTAATAATAGGCCTATTTTTTAATAGGCCTACAAGAATTGCTGTATTTACACTTTTAACGCAGTCAAACTTTAGGATATTAGGCAACATGGAAAATAGGCTATTTCACTATAGCCACTCACACCTTACATGGGCCCTTATTAGCCCATTAGACCACGTGGTCTGCAGCCTGCAGCGCGCATGTGCAACCAGTCAACTAAATCGGCAGATTTGTACATTATTATTGTGCTGCTTGTTACAGCAATACGTAGCGTTGTGTTCCTGGTGCCTATGTTGCCATAAACATACACAATAATACACAACACAGAAACGTGATTTGTAATCTATAATTAATATAAAGACCTGGTGGTTGCCCGGAGGGGCGGGGCCTGGTGGTTGCCCGGGGGGGGTAGGGCGGGGCCTGGTGGTTGCCCGGGGGGGGTCTGGGGGGGCGGGGTCTTCGTGGTTGCCCGGAAGGGCGGGGCCTGGTGGTTGCCCGGAGGGGCGGGGCCCCAAGCGGGATAGTTGGCCCAATGTGCTTGGGGACTTTAATTAAGCGCGGGCTCTTCTTTCTGATTCAAGGGTGTTCCGTTAAAAAAGAAACACAACGACTCCTTTAGGCTTCACTTCAGCACAAGCTCACACTCTAACCTGGCGATAAAATACCAGTTCCCCACATCTTGTGAATGAGAAAGTCATAGTAGGTTATTATAGCCACCATGCGTCCAAAATATTGGCTGCAAGTTTTAATCAGGAGGACCAAGCGGTGCTAAAGAGCATATGGGGCCGCCAGACGCCATGTTAATCTCTGTTCGATCTGGTCCAACAATAGGCTATAAACACCCCTTGTCTCGGTGATAATAACCAACAATAGGCTATAAACACCCCTTGCCTTGTCTTGGTGATAATAACCAACCATCAGATATGACTCCACGCAGAGTTCGGCACGGATAACTTTCGGCCCGGATAACTGTCCAATTACTGTTCAATTACTGTCCAATTAGGCCCATCGACAGCTGTTCACAGAGACAACCCTTCCAGTTCATGTGACATTTATGATGTCATAAATAGGCTATATGTGCCAATACAATTATTTCACAATTTGTAAAGGTAAGGGTAGCGGCTATAATACAAAATATCATAGAAATATCATAAAAATATCATCACGAAATACAAAATGTTAAGCAAAGTGATTTGAAGGGGAGGCTACATGCATGTCAATATCTTTATTAGACAGACACACAGACTGACGAGGATCGTCCGGAAAATAAAAAGTGAATCGATACATTTCCAGACTTGTTTAGGCTGTAAAATCCAGAGGGGTTCATATGATAGCAATAACTACACAGATACATGGTCAGGACTCGTTCACCTCACAAGGAAGCATATGCACACAAACGGTGTATTTGAGTTCATAAATAAGAACAATAACATAACACAATAATAATTATAAATAGGCCAAATAACTTAAATTTAAATTAGCCTGAAATGTAAAATGACGAACAAATTTAAGAGGCCTACACAACAGCTTAACATAAAAAAGTGAAATAAAAAAGAATAAACACACACCTACACATGGATGTATATAAAAAAATATCACAAACTGATAATGACACCAGTAACAGATGGGTGTGTAAAGAGGGCCAATAACCCAATGTCTCTATACAAACGTCTCATCAGTACCATATACCTGATTTATCAGTGATAGGCATGCCATATTTTTTTTCCAAACACACTGTTGTAGGCCCTATGTCTAAGGGAAGTATGGTTATTTTTTAAGGCAACAGTGTCTAAAGCTGGTCTTTATTTAAAGCCTTTAACTAAATATGCCTAAACGCAAGCCCAGTAATGTTCATAAGCCTGCGTATGGCACAGAGGGCTTATCAGTTCATTAGCCACTTGATGGCCTAGTTTAAGTTTCCGTGCGTGGGATAGAGGGCAGTGGATGCAAATGTGACCGTCCATTAGAGGGTCATATTTTGTTAAGCTGTCCAAAAGGTTTGAAATACTGAACACCATAAGAAGATTATCAAATCTCAGCATATGTAAAAAAAATAAAATAAACATATTACACTAAACGCTTTTGGTTCAGAGTTGGTGAGAGGCCATCTAAGAGGTATCACCAGGTATGCTGGGACAATGTAAAGAGAGTTTCCCTGTGGTCAGAATCATTATTGATAATATTCTGCTAATCCGGTTACCATAGGCTATGCTATGTACCAGGTGATATGTTTTAGGGCATAACCAATTAAATCAATTTCATTTCAGGAATATGAACGAGCCAAATTGTTCACGATGCTATGTGTGCGACCCTACGATGCTTTAGGGTGTTGATGATAAAAATAATAATAATATATACCATTCACTGAAATGTATGCCAGAGAATGTTGTCAGATCAGAGTGATTTGGCTTTGAATTAGGTTGGTGTGCCATATATCCCATAATATTAAACCTTTCATGAAAATCTCCCTGGGAGACAAATGAAAACACTTTGATGGTGGATTATGCAAAGGCCCTAATGGCGATGTCCTGCACACAAGCACTGGTGGTTAAGAACAAGAGTGGTCTTAGTGTGTTATCCACACATGTTCTGATTACTGACCACTAATGGTCCCTCACCAACACGAACACGGCTTCCCACAGATCAAACCCAAAAGAAATATGACCACTGGCCATTGGCTGGTGACTGGTGCACTGCAATGGCTTTAGGAGCTAAACTCTTGTTTTCCGGTTCACTGGTTACATGCAGACCTACAGTACATATGGAAGAACTATCCAACTCAACCAGCGGTGGAAAAGGCACTTACTTCTATCGTATAGTCAAGGTGTATCAAAAGTACATATTTCAAATTGTGACCTCATATTTTTCCATAAAATCCACAAATCCTCCCCACTCAACTAAAGCTAAACATTGTACTTGAAGTACGAGTACCACTGCACATAACACACAACACTCTTCGGCTTAATCTCTATGGCCTTAACTGAACCCTGGTTTCTCCAACACTATATATTTCAAGTGAATACAACATCTTACCGGCTTGTAAATCCTACATGCAATAATATTGTCAATTAATACATGACAAGATTTCATGACTAATGTAAAACAGAGCTTGTGTTTTTATTGATCTGATTGATTTGGCTATACCAGATTGTGAATTAAGGCATTACGGTTATTAAGGTATAAGCTTAAAGTATGAGCTGAATCTCTAAAAAGACTTCAAGGGGAAGAAAATTAATGTGGCAAACAACAGTGATTATGGTCTTGAAAGGACGGCTGGATTTTGGTCTAGGTTAAGTTTTTGTTTTTTGAAAATATAAATAAACCTAATAGCATTGTTATGGTGTATTTTTTAATGTCCATTCCAATTCTGAATTGCAATCAAGTGCAGTGGCCCTAAACTAACATTTATTATAAAGGAACAACTTATGAATGCTGTCGATAAATTATTTTTCAAATACATATGTTAGAACAACATAAGCAGCGGTAAGCCCTCGCCCAACACAGCACAGGATGATCATTTATTTGAAGACGAAAAAGAGTACGCCGAGCTAATTTCCCACTTTAAATACACACAGCGAATAAGTGGTAAGAATAAGTAAGGATGACTTGATGTTCAGTTCACAACTCTCTTCTCAGACACTGAGGAGTAGTTTGTTTTCAAGCCTCCCCCAAAGGGCTTCTGGTAGGGGTGTTATCTACCTGTGAAGACCGCACTCCTCCACCTCTCCTGAGTCCACTCGGCCACAGGAGACGGCTCATTAGGACAATTAAGTCGGTGCACCTAACGATGTCACTCTCTGGTAATTGACACCTTTCTAACGAGCGCTCTCATCTCTTAATCTCCTGCAGAACGGCTCTCTGGTGAGACACGGAGAGACCCCCCCGAAAAACATGGGACGCCACAAATTAATTAGCTGCCAACCAAAAAAAGATTAAACCCCTTCACTCCTCCCTCCCTGTAGATGGACAGCTGGATGGAGTCAGAAAGCTGTAGCTACATCTCCCAGATAGGAGAGAGAATACATATATACGCAAATCACCCCCCCCCCCCCCCCCCCCCCCCCCCAGCAGAATCTCTGAAACTTTTTCCGCCCGGCCTATTTCAATATTTCATTGAGCGTTATACATCAATGAACTGTTTCGGATCGTCATGGAGCGGAAACTAAGCCCTTTGGAGTGCATGGTTCACAAACGAAAAAATGTATGTTCTCGCCAACGTGCCGTGAACGTCTGAGAGCAGGCGTCTATATCAAGCATTACTTTAAAAAGTACTCAGAATTCAACCAGAGCTATGCTGACGGGGGCCGGCTGATCGCCTACCTACAGAAAAGTTCAGTCTGTTCCTTTTGAAGTTAAAGTATGCCGAATATCAGAGGCGCTGAAAGTTAACTCATAGCTAAGAAGAGAAGAACATGTTTTCCTTGTTTGGCTACAGACGTTGACAGAACACAACATCAAGGCAAATTGGGAAATAATGCTAAATGTGTGTCTTTATAAACCATAACCGAATTTCTCTATTCACACCTACTGTCTTCACTTTCAAACTTTGTTCATTGAGTTGGCCTCTTCATTCACATGACTTGTTATACAGTGGACGCCAGCCATCAGCTGCCTGTGCCCAGGCTCGCCGTGCCCGCCTCCAGTAGGAAAGACTGGATTAGAGTGGATGAGGGGAGCCCACCCTGTGTTCCTCCTCACCAACCTATCTCCACGCTCCACACCCTGCATGCTCCTCCTGATATACCTCCCGCCCACCCGTGGGTGAGGAGCTCCACACCCACCCTCACCTTCAAACACTGGACACAGTACACTGCGTCGCACCAGAGTGTGGTTGATAGCTTTACTTTAGCCTGGTTCAAACTAAACTACTACTAAACTACAAGCTAAATGAATAGAAATAATGAAAAAATCCCATTTAAAACATGTATACTTTTTTTTTATTACTCTGGCTAGACGCGTGATTCATGATTGGTTAAACGTCCAAATGTCCAAAAGCATAATTGTATGATAATGTTTATTAAAAAAAAAGTACATGAGACCTTATGTGCATTTCATTCAGCGTAGTAGACAGAAGGGATGAGGAATACGGCTTTAGAGTTGTGCACGGCGTCTATAAAATTAATTCTGTAGAGCTGTGGCGTCACTTTATTTTATAGCATCCAACCTGCAGTCAAAGGAATGGGCTTCAAGACCCAGCTTACGAATATTATAGAAGAAAACGGATCCAACGGATCCTTGAAAACGGATCCAACCCCTTCACACACACTGCCTGTCTGTTAGTCTGTTGTCTGCTGAAGAAGTGATGCTCCTTAACCCCCCCCCCCCCCCCCAAGTGAAACCTTTACCAGGACTGTCGAATCCTGCTTTATACGGCTAATTTTTACAAATCCGCCTAACGGTTTTTTGTTTTTTTTTGATTGAACTAAAGTTTTTTTTTACCTCACTCTAAACCACGCCTTATTCAACCCCCCCCCCCCCCCCCCCCCCCTCCCCTGGCATTTCCTCCCCTTCACCCCCCCCCCCCCCCCCCCCCCTGTTCCCACCACCCCCCTCCACCTGTTAGTCTGGGTTTGCATGCCTGCCTGCCACCCTTTTCCCCTGGGAGCATATGGAGCGGTGGCTGGCCCAGGGAGTCGTTGAGTGGAGCAGAGACAGATGCCGCCTCCATCTCTCTCTCTCTCTCTCTCTCTCTCTCTCTCTCTCTCTCTCTCTCTCTCTCTCTCTCTCTCTCCCCCCCCTCCTCCCCAACCCACCCACCAGCCCCTCATCTCCTGTGCACCTGTTTGGGTCACGGGCAGTGGGTGGGTGGGTGGGTGCTGCGTGTGCCACGCCACCACACTGCGCCACCCCATCCCACCACCCGAGACAAAGGGCGTATTTAGCAGGGGGGCAGCTGCCGGCCTGATATGGATGAAGAGGGGGGGGGGGGGAGACACACATGCACGCACACACACACACACACACACACACACACAATGCCACGGGGCTGGCGGGGCCTGCTGCCTCAGGACCCTCCATCACGTGCCCGCTTGTGTGGATCATTGGCGTCATGGGGGCATCTGCTATTGTTGTTGTTGTTGTCGTTGTCGTCCATGTGGTGGTGGTTACATGCCACGGTACCACAGAGAGTAAATAAAACGGGGACAGTGACACATAATGCTGTGTGTGTGTGTGCGTGTGCACAGGGTAAGGGGGGTGGAAAGGGGGGGGGGGGGGGTTGTAGACCATTGTTTTTATTTTAATTAAACTGGGTCTGTGTTACAATACATTGTGACCCGGCTGCTAACGAACGACAGGTCATGCTTATGCTGCTGTTGATATTCATAATGGGAGTATGCGATGACCAATGTCCCCCAGCCGTAGGCTTTCTGTAATAGAAATCCACTATAACGCAATACAAATCAATAATAGGCATTCGAATCCATTTCACTGACGAGCAATGTCAATGAAATGCTTTCAGTAGCACTACTTAAATCATCTACTTATCACCTGTAAATGAGGATCAGTGTCTCTCTATAAATGGCTTTTGTTCATCAGCGAAATTGCTACGGATGAGATC
>JAOPHQ010000982.1:40000-44386 GCA_030340625.1 Merluccius polli
CACGATTACCCCCCCCCCCCCCCCCCCCACCAAACGAACACCGTCTACAATCTCTGACCCCACTCCGCCCCCCCCAGCTTTTTCACCAACACAGCCACCCCCCCCCCCCCTTACTAATTATAAAATACTGTACAGTGAGGCCAGGAAACCAGAGGACACATGACCCGGATCAGAAGGGTCTCACGTACACACACACTGTCCAGCAGACAGACAGACAGACAGACAGACACTTCTGTGCAACACGCAGGCTTCAGGCTACCGGATTAATCTGTTTGTCAAGCGTGTGTCTTACACCCCGCCCCCACCCCTTTCAATTGCTCCCCCGCCATGACCACCTCCTCCCACAGACCTCCACCCGATCACCCCCATCACCCCACCCTCCCAGGGGCTGGCCGGCTCCCGGGCCCAGCAGCACCAACGCCACCACCCCAGCCAGGAGATTGAAACATTATGGGCAGGGGACAGCGACAGCTCCACTAATTAAAACTCCCCAGGTTAATCCCCCGGTGGGCCCCTCATCACACTTTGCAACCACGTCCATGCGAGAGAGGAGAGGGGAGGAGGGGAGCAAACACACATACAAACAAACATTCACACACCAACAAGTAGACAATGGGCACCGAAAAGCAAAAACAAAACACAACACACATAGGATGAGAGCAACAATGGACACCAGGATAATGCTTGGGTGTGGCTTCCAGGACAACAAATACAAACCCCCCCCCCCCGCCGCCACCACCACCACCACAAGCGGGAAAAAAAAGTTTTCATAGTCAACATTGACGTCAATGTTGTCAATGCTACATTGTCGAGTATAAAGGAACTTCAAGGAACTTGTTATAATCATTGTTAATGGTAAAAAAAATATGGTCGACATACATCACATGTTTGAACATCGAACAGCCAAGAAAGTGAAAGGTGAAAGTGATACAAAACAGCATGAGGTTCATGAGGTTTCACAGATTTTGGCCTTGGACCGCTCATCTCAGCATGCATTGACCCAGAGGCAGCGTACTGCAGACACGCAGGCCCAGACTATTAAACTAGCTGACCCCCCCCCCCCCCCCCCTGTCAACCAGTGAGATTGCAGCCTTGTGGCAAAATGAAGACGCCAGTCCAAGCCCAATGGTCTTGGAAGGTACTAGGATCATAGTGATCTTCACACAGGCCTCTGCTTCAGATGCTGACCTCACACTCCTAGGGGAACGTGGTATGGTGTAGCAACTTTAATGCTTCTGAAGATCATGCTAGGGTTACTGCCCACCGATGGTACAGTGCCCTCTCTAAAGCAGAGGCGTTTATCTGTAATAATATTTAAAAAACAATCGTTCTGTTGTGGATATACATTGTTCTCTTAATTCTATAGTCCTGCCTCAGTTTCAGCACCACCAAGTGGTGATCAATTACATTGTCACTGTTCATGACCTATGACATTAGTTCTGATTGGTGATTTGTGTTTTCCATGTTAGTTTACCTGTAGTATTGGCTACATGCTATTGTTGGTATATTACATGCTATCAGTTAGTTTACAATTGTGAATGAATGATTATTGATCGGGAGATTAGATTACTCCATCGTTATTTTATTTCATGATTTTGTACATCAGTATAAAAACGTATGTTACATGCCCAGTCATTGTCTGTTTGACAATATCAGAGCAGTGCATTGAAATTTACCTTTTCTATTGTTTTCAGTTCCACCCTCCCGACCTATTAAACCTGTGGATAAAACGTCGGTCTGTCTATGGATTCTTAGTGAAAGAAAGCCGTTTATCTGACTGTCAAAACAAACACACTGTGTCGAGGACATTACAGTGAAAAGACGGCTTTGAAGCAGCATTCAAAGGATAACACAGTATACTGGACGCTCCCAATGGAAAACAAGACGCCTACATTAAAAAACAGATCCAATGCCTCATGTTCCACAAAATATTCAAGTAGCTCTTCCAACGGGGCCCAGACAAAGGCCGAGTCATCCAAGGCACGCCTGTGCTATGCAAGGAAATAAAAATAAAAATACGGAAAGCACAATTAGAGGCAAAATTGGATATGTTAATGCTGGAAAAGGAAACAGTGGCTGCTGTTGCCGAAACAGAGGCTCTTGAGGCAGCTGTCGATGACAGTGAACTTTCACAATGACAGTGAACTTGAGTTTCAACAAAGAGGATAATCGTATGCATCGTGCACAGCTCTCTGTGGTTGGTCACACACCTCAACACTCCCGCCATGGCAACTCCAGCACAACCAACTTTGTGAGACATTTTGCTTGCCGTGAGCTGGTCACCACTGGTCTAGTCCAATTTATTGACCAGCCAGAGAGCTACAGAGCCTGGCAGCGAGCGATCATTTGAAAATGCTGCCAGTGACAGCAAAGCTTCCCTAAAGTTTCAAACAAAGACTATACAAAACTGTGAGCTATGTGACCTCCTCATGGAGTTAGAGGCAGCAAAGGCAGATGGAGACCTTCCAGGCCTTTCATATCTTGATAAAGCACTGGGCATCAATCCTATAGTGAAAAAGTTGCCTTTTAGCTCACACAGGAGCCCATCTCAAAGTGACAGACACAAATGGAACGAGCCGAGTTGGCTTCATCATGGGCAAGGCAAAGCTCACTCCACGCCCTGAACTTATAGGCCCAAGGCTTGAGCTGTGTGTGGCCATCTTGGCAGTGGAGCTGGCCAAGCTCATCCCTTCAGAGATCGACATACATCTGGATGCCATCTCCTTCTACGCCGATAGTAAGGCAGTGTTAGGCTGCATCTGTAATGAGAGCAGGCATTTTAATGTGTACGTCGGGAATCGAGGCCTGTGGATAAGGAGGTACTCTCGGCCAGAGCAGTGGCAATACATACCAACAGATGAAAATCCTGTAGATGTCGCTACAAGGTCTGTGGCTGTCGCTCACCTCTCAGATATGAGTTGGCTTTGTGGATCGAAGCTCTTCAAAACATTCCCCTGAAAGTCCTCCTGAGGAAGGCGCCTTTGAGTTTGTGAACCCCTCTTTGGATGCAGATATCTGCACTTATGCTATTGCTCACCTCACCGATATTGCACTGCTCTTCCAAAAGAGTCTGACAGCCAAGGCCAGTGGCTGCAGAGGCTGGCATCACTGTCAGGGAGCATTCTCAGTCGAGGAACTCTCAGAGTCCAAGAGAACCATCATTCATGTAGTTCAAGAAGGGACCTACATTCGCTTTGGCCATAGAGCCACTTGCTGAGGCCGTAAGGGTGACACCCACAATACAAATTTAGAGATTGGACAGCTGTGTCATAAAATAACCTTGTACGCGGATGATGTCCTAATCCTTCTGACCGACCCTGAAACATCCATACCAGGTCTTATGGATGTGATTGACAGATTTAGTCGTTTCTCTGGTTATAAGATTAACCGGGCTAAATCAGAGGCTATGCCCCTTGGTACTCTTTCAATGATACCATCTACTGTACCTCCCTTTCCTTTTAAATGGTCTCCCAATGGGTTTGTGTACTTAGGAATCTTCATCACCCCATCTTTTGATCAACTATATAAAGCCAACTTTGCACCATTATTTTGTAAAATTAAGCAGGACCTAGAGCGATGGATGTCACTTCCTGTTTCCTGGTTGGGACGCATCGCCCTGGTCAAAATGAATGTGCTGCCTAGGTTATTGTATCCTATCCAAATGATTCCTGTTTTGTTTTCTAATAGGGTGTTGAAGGATATAAATGGATGGCTCAGCTCTTTTATTTGGAGCAAGCGTAGACCCAGGCTTAAGATGGCAGTATTACATCTTCCAAGTACGATGGGTGGCCTAGACTTACCTAATATTAAAATTTACCACCTTTGTGCCCATTTAACATTTGTAAACGACTGGGATGGATATTGAGACAGAATTATCACAGTGCAGACTAAGTGACCTGTTATTTTTTAATAATTTTAAAGAAATCAAAGCTGTTTGTGCGAATCGTGTGACAATCAACACTCTAAAAGCATGGCGGCTTGTCCGCCGTCTTGAGGGAAGATCAAATATTACGTCCATTTTCACCCCAATAATAAATAATCCTGCTTTTCCCCCAGGTTCTTCGGACCCTGGTTTTCGACAATGGTCTAATAAGAATATTAAATCCCTCAGTGACCTATTCTCAGATCATAAGCTTATGTCATTTGAACAGCTTACTAACAACTACAAGTTGTCCAAACAAGATTTCTTTCGTTTTTTGCAAATAAGGCATTATATCATCCATAGCACAACCCTTATTGACCACCCTGAAATATCTGTTGTTGAGAAAATGCTGTTTCATCATCGGCAGGTGAAAGTGTCTCTGAGTTCATTTTACCGTGTACTTAATGGATTTTCTACTACTGATGTGCGGGGGGTCAGGGGTGTGTGGGAGAAGGAGTTGTCTA
>JAOPHQ010000983.1:0-22500 GCA_030340625.1 Merluccius polli
TGAACAGATGGAAAGGAAGAAAGATCTCAAGTGTGGCGCAATTGCTTGCTTATGGCCTAGACTCCTGCTGGTCACTTAAAAGCAACAAACAAACCAAAAACAACAATTTTATTTATAAATTGTTCTTGTGAAAGAACGCGGTTACCTTTAACACCCCCCCACTGCAGTGCAGTACGGTACTGGGCGAGCTCTTGGCTGTGCGTTTCATATTGGTACCCATATTTCTTTCTGCTGCGTGGAAGGGAGATTTTTTTTGGATTGCAGCATGTTCACTAACCCCTCTCTCTCTCTCTCTCTCTCTCCTTCTCTGGCTCTTGCTCTGGCTCTCATTTCTCTTTATTGTTTTTGCGGTTTGCTTTTTTCCTGATTCCCTCCTCTCATGCGGTCTCATCTTCATGGATGTAGGTTCAAACATCATCAACAACCTGGATCCACCCCAAGCACGAGAAAAACGACTCGCAGGGCAAAAGATGCAAGCGCCCATCCGTGCATGAAAAAAAGACGCAAGATGAAATATCCCAAAAAGGCGATACAAAGCCTGCGGTTTTTGCGAAGCGAGGTTCACAGAACTGCCATCCAAACCCAGCTTAGCCAGATAGAAGCGCTTCGCTGGAAGTGAAGGGGATCAGTCATGATAGCACCAATGTGAAATATAACTATGTGTTCTGTCCGTCTTTATTATATACAATATATTAAGTATACCAAATATGTAAAATGTCTCTCAAACCAATATGTCTCTTGAATTATACAATATATAGGCCAAACACTAAATACAATTACTGCGTTCTTGTGTCTGAGATGCATCGCCATGCGCACATGGCTAGCATTTTCAACTGCTTGATTTGTTCGTTCCTAAATTATGTCATTAGAAAGGTTAATGACATTGTTGGCATTATTATATCCTACCTTGTCTCCTAAGGTGGCCTAAATTAACAATGTAGGCCTTTCCTTTTGTAACCCCTCAAACATAAAACACTACAGCCGTTCTGTCTGGGGCATAATATCTACTACACTTGGTAGGCCTAGTAGGGTACATTGTGTGACTTATAGTTAATAGTAACCGATATGTGACTTGATGAATACATAGATACATCTTCCAAATGCAAGACATAGCTTGAGATTAAACTAATGTCTGTCAGTCTGATGAATAAGTTAGCTGTGTATTCTCAAAACCAAAAATATACCCATGTAAATATAGAGAAAATAAAAAAAGAGGAGAAAAAAATCAATGAAATATTTCAGCCCACCACTCGCCAATAAAATAAAATAAATTAATACTGCAAGCAGTCTCGAAAGTTATTCAAAGCCCAGACGCACCACTGACCCTAGCGACTGCCCTTTTCCAGTGGTTAAGGGGGTGGCCTCTATGTGCCTACCTAGTTTCAAGGCCCTGGGTCATTCTCAAGTGGACTTGTGATTGATTGAATATTGCAAAATGTATTAAAATGGAGACTGTGCCATATTTTTTTGAGCTATTGACAAGAATGTGTATTCTAGCAATTGGTTAACTTAGCAATTGGATGTGCTTGAAACTTGTTCTTGTGAAATCCTTACTCTACTGATAGCGGTTTACTGTTGCACTTTTTCCTAACAAATGTACTTATTGTAAGTCGCTTTGGACAAAAGCGTCTGCTAAATTCCCTAAATGTAAATGTAAATTAGGTACAATTGTTAAGGGGGTTGTCTGCTAATGTAAATAATTGTATTTCCACATAAGTTGGCCATTTCTTATCCCATCAAAATTATTTATATAACTTTTAATCAGACATGTCCATAGAGCATGTGTCCATAGAGCCAGATTTAGTGTCATTTGGACAGGTGGTTATTTCGAAGATTTTTGAAACGTCCAGATGGGGGGGGGGGGGGGGGGGGGGGAGGGGGGGGCAGGGCAGAGCGTTTAACTTTGACTGCACATTATAGTGCCCCCTATTGTCGAAGTGGTACCAAACTTTTTGGAGACCCGCTTACCAGGAATACATGTCGTCGGCAAATTTGAAAACTTTTGAGCGATCAGGGGCTGAGCTATAGGGGCTAAAATTTAATAATAATAATAAGAAGAATCCCTAGAAATACAATAGGTGTCCACAGTTTCACTGTGAATACCTCATAGAAAGAATATATAAGCACACCATATCATGCGCCATGCGGAAATAGGCAGAGCTGGGTTGGGGGTGTCCTCGCGGGGCCGGCCCTCTACGCGTACCACGTAGTCACACAGATGGGTGACAATGCCACAACCTATCCCCCTCACCCCCAAGCTCCCCGTTTCCGTGGCTCGGGGCCATCTTGACCCCATCCCGAAGAGTAATGCGTTCATACACAGCGGCTCTGTTTTGCTAAATAAAAAAAGCTCTGTGTGGGAAACATGGTGGAAGGCAACGCTCTCCTGGCTCCCTCCAGACCCTGTGAGATACAGCAGAGGGATACAGTGGTTGAACAGGACATTAAGATGTACATTCAGCATTCCTCATGTGTGTCACAAACCGTCCCTTGTTGGTGACGGTAAACTCAGATATATTAAACCAACATTATTGGTCTTAATTAAGTTGAGCATCTCTTATATCAATATGTCCATTTCGAAAATCGAGCTGAGCTACATAGTTCATGTCAACCTAGTTTTTTTCAGGGTACCAACCCTAGTACCAACACCCTTCTCACCCAGTACCCGCCACCCCCTGCGCCCACAACCCTGCCCAGCAGCCTCAAGTGACTGAACCGTTGACAATCTGCAGACCTGCTATCCCAGATAGTGACGCCACTCCGCACGCGTTAACCAACCGAAATACAACTTTTTGATTTGACCCGTTGAAAACTGTTCATTATGAGCATTCGCTTTGAAGTACCAACCAATCACATGCATCAGGGGATTTCAAGTTTCCACCATATTCTGCGATATGGATAAAAAGCGAGGGAGGTAAGGGTTGTCTCTGCAGCAGTGCATTGCCATGCCACCCCACTCCACTGCCACTCTCTCATCTCTGGGCGTGTCAGAATGCATCAGTCAGGAGAGAGAGAGAGAGAGAGAGAGAGAGCTCCTATGGTGACCTCAGGAAATGCTTGCTCTGTCATCTGCATCCAGGGGGGGGGGGGTTGGGGGGGGGGGGTTGGTGGGGGGGGGGGGTTGGTGGGGCGGGGGTGTTGACAGATAGACGGTCGGACAGATGGAACAAGGGAGAGACAGAGAGGGAGGAAGGGTTAACAGAGAGAGTGACCAAGGTGTGTGACATGATGAACTGTCTTTTGCCCCCTCTCCAGACTTTTACCAAGATATGTTTTTACTAGATGTCAATCTAATATCTTAATCGAATATAGCAAATATATGGGAATCTAACTATCATTACTTTTTTACTTATCTTGTTGATACATGCTGGATGTGCCGAACACACGTAGGTTGGATGTGGTGTGTGTGCATGTGTGTGTGCGCGCACGTGTGCGTAAGTGTATGTGCATGTGGGTGGGTGTGTGTGCGGGAGCGTGCGTGTGTGTGTGCGTGCGCGCGACTATGTCTCCCGTTCATCGGAAGGCCGGGCATGCACTGTGCGCCCTATGAGCCAAAGGTTATAAATATGAAACGTGTCTTCATTGGCACCCTTCCAAGTCTCTGTACTTGTTTAAGTTGATGGATCCTTTCTTGTCGTGACTCTCCCCCCCCCCCCCCCCGCGGCAGGGCTCAGCCAGACCCCCGTTACAGTACCAGTACCAGGGGGGGATTTTCCACTTGGTATGTGGAGCCAGATCACACCTTCAGAGGCCACGATTTGTGGGGATATTTAGTCTCTTCATGGTGTTGCACATGGTTGTGTGTGTGTGTGTGTGTGTGTGTGTGTGTGTGTCTGTGTGTGTTTGAGAGAGACGGAAAGTTCACACATAATATAATATCATCAATTAATATAACACAGCCTCATAATATGTTTGACTGTCAGTAGTTATCCTCAGTTGGAGACGAAGGCGCTTCTGTGCCAAGTCATGTCTTTCGGTCAGTCATATTCAAGTGGTTGCCTCTACAAAAAATGTGTTTGTGTGTGTTTGTGTGTGTGCGCGCGTGCATGTCTTAGCTTGCTTGTAAGTGTGATCTGTGTATGTGTGTGTGTGTGTGTGTGTGTGTGTGTGTGCGTGTGTGTGTGTGTGTGTGTGTGTGTGTGTGTGTGTGTGTGTGTGTGTGTGTGTGTGTGTGTGCGTGTGTGTGTGTGTGTGTGTTGGGGGGTGGTGGTGGTAGCAAACTGTAAGGGACGCAGAACAGCTGCTTGTTGAAATAACATAGTGGCTAAAATGACTGCACCCAATAGGTCATATTACCCAGCCATGCTTTTAATAGGCTTTTCAGGCTGGAGAGAGTGAGAGAGAGAGAGAGAGAGAGAGAGAGAGAAAGATTAGAACGGAGAACAGTAGCATGATCAAATGTCCCCGGTAGATTAAAGTGTTTTACAGGTATGTTGACAGAAGGATGTGTTGACTTTGTGCGCTTTCTGAGGGGGTTATTGTTGTTAAAGTGAGTGTCTCTCTCTCTGAAAGGCTGCTGAGAGACTTGTTGCCGAGGGACTTGTTCAGAAACTTGTGAGCGTGTTGTTTCATTATGTGGTGTATGGAGGACGGCGCTCGTACGAAGCACGCCGTATGTGATCGGATGTAGTTTCACTTCTCCTTCAGACAGGCTTGTAATGTCGTAAGCATGGTCCTGCGTCCAATGGAGCAAGAATCCAGTGGCAACTGAGGATTTCGGAAGAAAAGAAAAAAAAAAAATGTGTCAAAGTAATTTATATTTTAGCCTGGCTGTGGTGGTGAAATAAAATTATGGCTCTTGGCAGTTTGCAGAAGGATGGAAAACCAACCATGGTTATAGGTTCACAGCAGAATTAAACCTGTTTCATGCACAACTGTTCCACACATAGGCCTACATATCCGCTTTCCACTACTCCATGGGCCTTTCACATTTTGCCCACTCTTTGTAATCCGTTTGCACTTTGGCAACGGACCTGGAATGTAACACAGAACATGTTCCTAAATAAACCCAATTAGGTGGAGGTGTTAGCTCTAAATTTGTCCCTAAAGCATAACCAATTAGAGTCGGCTATAAAAGTATTTTATCGCTTAAAGCCGGTTATAACGTCGTCTAGCCCGTATAATGTCTAGTCTTAGCCTTGGATCAAGTAGTGGATGTGAAAACATCTCAAGGGTTCTGACGGAGCATAATGTATGTCACCGTGTTAATATAACAATAATAATAACCTTTATGTAACGACAATAAGGCCTATTTATTAACACTGGGTCACACAGTGACCGCTTCTCTATACAGGTGTGAGTTAACAAAAGGAAGGAACCGACTCCGTGGCTTCATCTCCTCTGGCCAACCGATCGAGGCCTACGGCCAATTTGTCTTTGTCTGCTTTTCCCCCCTCTGAGGAATTCATCCGAATCCATGCACAGCTCGATATTGTGTACCCCACAAACATCTCAACGACAATATTCGGGAAGGCTTGTGTATGCCTGTCCGGCGTTGCCTCTCTCTCTCCACATACAGCGCCGCCGCATCCATACACCCTCTGCCCTCTGCATGCCATTTATTGTCCCCGCTGAGCCATGCGCTGTGGCTGTCACATTGCCCCAAGCCTGCATGTTTGATGAGTCCAAGAGCCTTATACCTACACTGTGGGAGCTGTGTGTCGGTCTGTGTGTGTGTGCATGTGTGTGTGTGTGTGTGTGGGGGGGGGGGGGTCTGTGTGTGTGTGCTTGTGTCACATGTGTATGTGCTCGTATGTGTGCGATGTACAAAGGGGCAGTGGTGACGGGGGGGGGGACGGGGGGGGGGGGGGGGGTTGTGGGGTCTTTTATCTTTTTTTCTGCATGATCGGCAAAGGCGACAACAACAAGACATTGGTCACACAGCGCCGTGTGAAGCGTTCATCAGAGATGGATGTGAATAAATAGACACTGTTTTGTCGTTAATCACATACCCACGTTGTTGTCGCCGCTGTCTGCCCCTCCGTTGTCCGCTCTGTGACCCCTCAGACGCCGCATGGTGAGCTGTGAGCACATCGAGGAAGACACCACTATCCCCTCCGCACGTCAGCACTGGTTTTAGAGCGTCTCTCTTTGCCCTTTTCGACCAAAAAGTGAGCTCACACACGGAGGGCAGAGGGCATCGCATTGCATCGCATTGCATTGCATTGCATCGCATTGCGCTTTTTTGTTTGTTTGGTTCGACGATGAATTAAAGAGTAGTCTTTGACTCTGTGTTTCTGGATTGTAGAACTTGGTTTTCACCAGAATAAAAACAAAAAATAAAACCTTTTTAATGCTCTCAGCGTTACAAGAACAAGAACTTAAGGCACTTTTACTTGCTTCAACTTTTTTTTGCTTTAAAGGCTGCAACTTCTTCTTTAAAAGCTACAACTTTCCAACGTGCTTCTCGTTACTTTCACCCATATTTCAACACAGCGCTCTCTGTCTTGGCCAGATAGACAGGCAGGAAGGAAATGCATGCACGATCACGCAGGTGGTTTCTGAGAAGGTTTTTTGAGGTTAGAGATGAGTATAAAACTATCCAACTGTAGCCACAGTTAGCAAACATATTCAACAGGAAGCTCTATTAGTCATGAAGGACCCCCCCATTCGGTGCCAATGTTAAGGTACATGATGAACCTACAGATACCGCACGTAACACACTAGGGTTTTTTTGTGTTTCATTTTGAGTCAACATGTGATCAATGGTGTTTTAAATTGTATCACGCTTTTTCTTCTTTCTGTGTTCCCTGTCTCCTACACGACATAATTGCTCCACAAGCGTATCCTAATTTTGGCATCACGATTGGACGAGAGAAGAAACAATGCAGTTATCGTGAAATCCGAGTTTGTCTGGAGTAGAAAACAACAAGTGTGTCGTCAGTCACACCCCCTCGCGCCAGCCCCCCCGCTCCCTCGGTGCGGTCCTGGGCGCGGCGCCGCTTACGGCACCGCTCTCTGGCCGCGCTCGTCGGGGCCCCGGCTGCGGACCGACCCGATCCCGCCCAGAGCCGGCCGCGTGACTCAGTGTGTCGCGCCGCCTCTATGTTTCCAGAGTGTCGACAGAGTTATGACCTTCCCCAAGTGGAACAACTTTCACCCCAGCTGCTCAGAAACAGCTGCTGTTTGCTATCCTAATCGCAGGCAGCTGAGCACCCCCCCCCCCCACCATCTCCCCCGAATCCGAACCGCTAATGAATAAAGATTGCATCATATCAAGCCCACTCCCAACAGTCACTTCATGACGTTCTCCGAGCTATCGGAGGCCTTTGAGTCGGGTTGGTCCGATGAGCGATGCCGTCCATCGGTTGCTTTCTTCTGTGATAAATACTTTTTCTGTCAACTGGAAATGTGCTGTTTGACGTGGCAGAGGATGTAGCAGGATGTGGCATTCGCAGAGGTTTCCTTCTGAATGTAAACTTTGTCTTGATCAAGCAGGGGGGTAGGAGGCTCTGGTGACACATGTGATACGTGTTGAATGACTACAGTGCCCACACGTGAATAATGGGGGTTATTTATTGTGTTGTGCTGTAAAATGTAAATTGCTTTTTTTCTAATTAAACAGAGAGACCGTGAAATTGTGTAAAAGTCCCTCGCAGCACAAACAATGCATTTATTTTCATCGCTATGAAAGGGTTTTCATGTTGGTAAGACCTTTAAAAAAAAAAGTTTAATCTGATTTTCTTTCTATTTCGGGTGAGCCAGCTTGAGAACAGGCCCAGGTCAGTCGAGGTTTTCTTCTTCTGCCTTGTCAATGATTCTGTAGGTTTGTGTGTAACTATCATAAGTGAACTTGGCATATTGCTCTCATGTATACATAAAACATATATTTGTTTACATTTGGAAAATAAACATTTCCTCCACAGGGTGTGGTATTATATTATCACCGTATATATATATTTACCTCCATCGATCCATCATGTTACTCAGCACAACTGCATTATCAGTTATTTCCTCCAAGGGTAACCGATAGAGGTGCGCGGATGGGCTATTATTGTATCCGCAACCGCATCACAAAACTCATCATCCGTCCGCCATCCATCCGCACCAACGTTTTTTGACCAATTTCAAAACCGCACCCGCCCGCCATCCGCGGGCGCTGCTGACGCGAGAAAAAAAGTGTGCTCGTTTTTATCGGATGTAAGTAACAATATTTAACAATGTAACTTATATATATCTTTTCATTTGATTGGTTCAACCGCCACCCGCCTGAATTTAATTAAAATATTATTTTTCGTAAGGTCATCCGCCCGATCCGCGGTTTAACCGCGGAGTCCGCGGCTGTAACCGCCATCCGCGCACCTCTAGTAACCGATGGTAGGCAGGCTTGCCCTGATGCTAGCCGAGCACTTCGCCAGCCTCCTCCCGAGGTCGCCACCTCAGGACTCAAACCTGAGTCCGCTTTCCTGCATTAGCACCAATAGCTTAGCCCACCCGACTATTGGACAAAGCGGCCAATTCCTATAGTCAAGCAGGCGTATTTATCTACTTGCTTTGTGTTTTCTTCTTGACCTCGTCACACAAGCAATAACGCACAAGGTAGCACCCTGTACCGTTACCAATGTTATAACGGACAGAAATACCTGAAGCAAGAAATGTTCTGAATATTTTGTACATTTTCTGAATATTCATGTTAAAACCCAAATAATTGTACCCAACAATTCTCGACATTGCGGTGGCATTCAACTTGATGTTTCTGTTTTCCTTCAAATCCGTTCTTAACGAGAACATCAATTTTGTCCCAAGTGCACAATAAGCGTGTGTTTTATAAGGGAGTGTCACTACCTATAAAGACAGCGTACTGAAAGAAACCACCAGTAGTGTATACCCCCATAAAATAAACATTTATACAGTGTAGGAAGATAGAGTGGATCTTTTAAAGAGTGCGTGTGACTGTTTTTTTTATTTTTTATATGAAAGGCAGCTGCCTGTGTTGGCAGCCAAGCGCTAGCCTTGATCGCCTCTCCCACACACACACACACACACACACACTGTCACGCTGTGATTAGGATTTGAACCCGGCAGTCATTTACACACAACACAGCGCAAAGGCACTCGCTGAAAGATTATAAAACAGCAAAAAAAAATCAAAAATATATTAACGAATAGTACCCCCTCAAATGAAGCAGAGCGACTCACACAAGCTCTAGACACACACACACACACACACACACAAACACACACCAGGTACGACAACAACAAACCCCTGACTGCTTGGTATATTAGTCTTTGTGTCACGGGAAATAAAAATTGGCTCTTTTTGTGGTGTGTGTGTGTGTGTGTCACCGGTCAACACAGCGGTGCGGGTCGTACAGCTGTATGATTCATATCCTGGGCGTTGTCTGTCATCGGGTATTCGCACACTGGGCACCGGTGCACTTGGTAGAAATGCAAGTATAAATATATCCATTTGATGGAGTGATACTCTTGCTGCCTGTGGAGTCCACATACCTGTCATACTCTTGCTAAGTCTCCATGATCTCCCTTCCATCCCGAGGGGATGGATAGGTGTGTGTGTGTGTGTGTGTGGGGGGGGGGGGTGGCTGGGGGGCGGGGTATAGTGGGGGTCTGGTATGAGTGCTAATCCTGAACAGGTTTAAGCACCTTTGCACTGATGGATCCCACGCAGTCGGTGGATTGTCATTTGGATTGAACGGGGGTATTATATAAATCCACTTGACAATTTTTTTTTTTTAATATCAAGCAATATCTCAAGACAGGTTGGGTATATGGTTGTTACATCACATCTAAGAGGTGTTGTTCGGCCCGACGCAAATAAAACGATCCCTAAGTATGGCAATATGAAAGCAATAGACACACTCCAATCTAAATCGTTTTATTAATAAATAATTATGTTCAAAATAAAATAGGCCCTCCCGGCTGCCTGCATGTAGTGCAAGGCGGTTGCTATGCAACGAACACACTAGTAAACTAGCATATTTATTCTTTCATCGCAGGCTAGCGTTGTATTGATGTCATTATATGGCTGATTATTTACATAAATGTAAATGTTGCCATTTATTGCGCAATCACTGAAAAACTGTCCAGCGTAGGTCGACTTTGAAAACTGCTTGTACTCTGGGCTTGCGTTCTTTCGTGAGGCGGAGGCGTGTTGCTCGGCGCGGCGAGGACGCTGCTCCGCTTCTTCCTGTCCCCGAGTCTCGGTTACCGATAGCTCTGGACAGAGGTTTCGCAACGTCCGGCCAAAATCGAGCCCCGCGTCCCGTAGTGTTGGCGCTGCGGAGGCGGTGGTTAGTGAATTTCTGTTACTTCTGTATTCCGTTCCTGCTGTGCTTGCATATTCTGGGCGGCGTTGTCCAAAGTTGATTGTCGCCCCCGTTTTGTGGGAGTGACGCTGAATTGAAGCAAAGGAATTCGACGTTATAGCCGCCGGAGACATTATTAACCCATGTACCACGGCCGTGAACCGATCGGATCGCTCGATTTGAGCTGCCCGTTTTATAACGACGACTCAGTACAATACGTCAGTGGGCTGACGCCATGCTGGTCGGCGTTCGCGCTGTGGGGGGGGTCAGCGGCGGAGCAAGGGCGGCCGCGGACACAGGCTACCAGCGATCCGCTCCTCTGCCTGTCAGTTCATCCCACAGTCTAAAGGACATGTACAGCGACGCGCTCCTCGGCAACCCGCCCGCCTCGCCTGCTCACCCATGCGCGCGGCGGCGGCGGCGGCGGCGTGCGGGACACTCGCAGCGAGCACACACTCGCTCGACGCACGCGTAGCGGTCGATGTACAGCAGCGCCGGTACGCGACACGCCGCCCCTACGCCGTCGTATCGCGGTCACGTCAACGGCGCTTTACGTCCGTCATGGCGAATCTGAACGCTCACCGCTTCGCCTCCGTCACCGCCACACGTCATCGGGCCAATGTGTGTGTGTGTGTGTGTGTGTGTGTGTGTGTGTGTGTGTGTGTGTGTGTGTGCGGGTGCGTGTGCGTGCATGTGTGTGTGTTTGTGTGCGTGTGCGTGCGTGTGTGCGTCCATGGAAAGAGAGCAGGAGGAAGCAAGGGAGTAAGAGAAAGGGAGGAGACAGAGAGAGAGGCAAGAGGGAGGATAGATAGGGAGGAAGAGAGAGAGAGGGGGAGGAAGAGAGAGAGAGGAGGGGGAGGAGAGAAGGGAACAAGGAGAGCGAGAGAAAGGGACAGACCATGCTGTGGTGGACGTAGGCTATCTGAGTTGTTCGCAGCCTTAATTAGACTGCAGAGCCTAATTACACACAAGGAAATGAGATGCAGGGAAGAAGCAGGGGGGTTAGAGAGAGAGAGAGCTAGACGAGGGCTGGAGGGGGGGGGGTGGGGGGGGGTGGGGGGGGGGGGGGGGATGGATGGGGGGGTTATGTGTTAAAAAGACAGTGTGCCCTCCTCCACCACCATCACTACCACCGCAACCACCACTGTTTGCCAACCAATCTTTCTCATCTCAATCATGTGACTTTCCCGGGGGCCGTATTAGAGCAGCTGCAGGGGCCACTGTAATACGCCCCCCCCCCCACCCCACCCCCACCCCCCCAATCCCCACCCCCCCCCCCATTCAAACCTCTGAGGATACATCTTCTCCGCGCCTAGTAGCCTCCGCTCCGGGCTGCTACTACTGCCACAGACGGGGTCACCGCTGAAGGCCATCCATGCTTGTGTGGGTTTGTGCGTTTATACTTTCACGGTTGTACGTTTACATTGAGACATTTACATTTAGGGCATTTTTTAGCGAACGCTTTTGTCCAAAGCGACTTACAATATGTACGTTTGTTAGGAGAAAGTGCAACAGTAAATCGCAGAAATCAGTAGAGTAAGGGTTTCACAAGAATGAGGTTCAAGCACACCTAATTGCTAAGTAAACCGATTGCTAATGTACAACAGAGATAAGTGCGAAAATACTAAGCGCAGAGTACTGTACCGCACTCTCTCTCTCTCTCTCTCTCTCTCTCTCTCTCTCTCTCTCTCTCCCTCCCTCTCTCTCTCTGCCGTCCACTCAGCAGTACGTAAGAAAAAATACTACCTTGGTTGAAAAACGTTCAACCTTTAATTATTAACCCCCTGCATTAACAGCCATGACTGATAGTGATTCTGTGTGAAAAGGGCCCTGCCTGGGGGAAGGGGGGGGGGCTGTTCATTGGGGTCTTCACCCCCCCCCCCCCCCCCCCACTCCAATGTTACCTAACATGTCGTCCCATCAGCACCTTTGAAGACGCTGACATGCTTGGCCCGCTGAAATATTAACACGTGTATGTATGTATGTAACATGTATGTTCTGAGTGCCGCACAAGACTAGCCTGGCAAGCCGGACCCACATCAGAAATATGTAGGGTCTGGCACTGCTCCATTGGCAGTGTGGGCGGGATAAACGGTTGTCTTTCAAGTTCCCTCTGCACGCAATACGATAGCGCTACAACCAATCAGAGCAACGAAGAAGGTGACGTAGTCAGAGCGACGGACATTAGTCCATGGGGAAGTGTTCCTTATGGTGGATTGTGGAAGAATAGTGAAATAAAATGTTAACTTCAAGTCCTTGAAGAGTCGCGGCCAAAGCCGAGTCGAAAGACAGCCGTTCGCCAGCAGCAGCAGCCATTGTTTACCTCTAACACGGAACCGTCGCAACTCTGTCGACATGGTAGCCCGGCTTCCGACTCCGCCCCTCACGCTGTGATTGGCCTGACAGATTTTCTGTTTCCAGCACAGAAAGCCGATGGAGAAGTGCTAGACCCCCCTGGCTGCAAATTCAATTTGCTGCCGCTAGGGGGGCGCCTAGATTTCTAGGCTAACACAAGACATCTGCAGGGTCGCTTTGCCACAATTTATTTGTGTATGTTAAATTACATCTTAAATAATGCTAAAACGTTGAGATTTCCTGAATGAAAAGCACCTAAAATGAATGATTATTATTGTTATTATTATTATTATTATTATTATTATTAAAAGGTAAAGGTATGTGAAATATTCTATTTCCCATATTATGGTGTGGATTTTTACAATCCTGCAGTCAATTTTAGGATGAGGGTTAGTCTCTTTTTTTCAAAGATTTAGTTGAATAACACTGCACTGCAGACATTTGAGCTATTCAATCTCATTTCACAGGTTGATATTTAATATTATCCTCATCCAACAAGCCATCCGCACATGCGCATGCAAGGGTTTTAACCTCGGCACCCGTGTCGTTTACCTGTCCTTTACGCGTCGAACCACGAGGGGATGTCACCAGACACGACCGGCGCTGGCGCTCTCATCCAGAAATACACCAAAATGTCAAGGAATGTCAATCTCACCAATGGGAAAACAAGCAGGATAGGAAGGAAATTTTTCCGAGAAATGTGTTTCCATTTTCTCTAAGGAGGTGCTGAAAGCCGACTCTCTCCCGGTCATGGTGCAGTGCGGCTGGTTCTACAAGACCCAATCACTTCAGCCCCAACGCACGACTTTCCATTCCACAAAACCCACGGTCACTAAAAACAGGAAGGAGCGTTTTACTGCGGGGGAAAACTAAACGTACTTAACAAAGACGACAAAAGTCATTCATGGAAAAGGCCGGCGTGTTGTACGCGTGGATGTGGTGAAATGTGTTGTTTTTCCACCTCTGTGTGCTGGATGATGTTGTTGTTGTGTAGCAGCAGGCATTAACACATTTCCATTTTTTTTCTCAGTGCACCTGCTGGCAAAGCATATTCAGAAAAATGGGATATGCACAGCTCATTAATGCACCATCCTCCGCTAATGCACCTCAACACATGCCTTAGCACTGTGTTACTGAATATATCATACCAGGATACCGCATTCGATTTACTGTCACTTTATTATGCTGTCCAAATCAAGACAGTCTTACCGCATGTTTCTTTTATCGCCCGGTCGGCTTGGAGTGTGAGGTCATCGCTGACCGTCCCTCCGCTCCAGCAGTCTGGACCTTTGCATTGCGCCTGACTAAGACATTATTAAAAACATATAGTATACTCTGTGTGGAGGTGCGTGTGTGTGTGTGTGCGTGTGTGTGTGTGTGGGGGGGCTTTGATAGCAGTAATGCCGTGGCTGGGATCTCCCTCTTGACTCGACGACGGCCAGCCTGCGATATTCGGCGCCCTAGGCGGTGGGAGAGCAATCTCAAAGTGGCTCTGTCCTTGAGTTGTTTCGTGTGGGATCCAGTGTGTGTGTGCGTGGTGCACCTTCCGCAAAACTCGGAAAAAACAAACTAACAGATGAATGCTAAGCGGGAGATCGATGTAAAATGGAATACAGAGGACATTGAGCTGCTTGGTACGAGGCCAGCGGCAGAGAGCGGGGTCTGTCAATGAAATTCCTTGGCCAGTCGCGGCGTTACGTCACTGTCCCTGCCGCCGCGGACAGGATGTTACCGTCTGCCAGGGACGGATGTGTGGGACGCCTACCTGTCCCACACTGATGACGTCATCCTACAACGAGAAGCATTGCATACTATCATCATATTCTATATATTAAAAAAATCTATATATAAAATCTTTATATATCTTTATATATATATATATATATATATATATATATATATATACTGTATATATATATATATATATATGCACACACACATCACCGACTTAAGCGGACACATGTTGTGGTTATTTTTAAACCATGACTGTTTTCTCGAAGAGGTTACACAGGCTAAGTACGTCGTTTAATACATGACATGAATTACATTAATTGAATTGGGCACAGTGCAGCTAAATGAACTCTGAGTCGTTCGCATTCAGTGTGCAGGAGTTACAAGAGAAGCTTAGCAGCTAAAGAGGCACATCTGTATGGTTAGTGCCATGCGTGTGTACTTAAGTAACTTCATTATGCACGACAATAAATACTACAAATTAAGCGTGCCGAACTACATGCACATGGGACTGAGTAATACTATGTACTAATCAAATGTCTCTCTGGGTTGGCCCTAGTGGACAACTTTAGAGGCCTACAGCAAAGATGCACACATTTCCACCCCAACTTGCGTAGTTCAGATGAGTTGTGTATTCATTGTTTTGGTTCCTAGTTCGGTGCTCTTGTAAATATGTAGACATTGGTAAATGCCACATTTCTTATTTTGTTTATTCAATTATAACATTTTAACATTATGTATACATTTTGTTCAAGGAATATATATGTATGATTTTGTATGATGTGTATGATCACCAATACCTTAAACATACTATGTTGTCCTTTAACGCACAAATAATATTCCACAAAAACGTGCTTCTCCTATGTACTCTTTTCTTTTCTTAGACAGTAATTGACGTGGTTGAAGGAAAAAAAAAAACACGAAAGGGCAGAAATAAAGAAGACACTCACACACAGGGCTGTCCTCGGTGAGATGAGTGTATGCCAATGTCACAGCAAATGCATAGTGTGTGTGTGTGTGTGTGAGTGTGTGCACCTAAGCTGAGTGTGTAAGAGACGCTTGCTGAAGTGCAGCCTCTGCAGCCATTAAGCCAGGTTGATTGGACGCCGCCTGAGAGGTGGCATCAAGTGGCCATTGAGATTCCATATGTTAGCAGTCAGACGAGCCCACGACTCCCAGAGGTATAGAGCCGGGTCGTCATGGGTTACGAAGAGAGATGAGTGGCTGTCCAGATGCTACAGGTGGCGTGCATTGTTGGAGGTGAAATACAGTTGCTGTGAACTTGATAGGATGCTGTACATTAAATGATACAAGGACCCTATTATATTATATTATATTATATTTTGTTATACCACGACAAATCCAACATTAAAAACATCAGTCAAATACAACTATTGACCAGATGTTTCCTTGACAATGCAAAAACATGCTGAAAGCGTTAAAAATGTTTTCGATCCAAAAAAATGATAACCTTATTGATGAAAGTATACATTTATTGTATTTGTTGTATTATTGTATTTGTACTACATGCTTAAAATGTTAATGCATTTAGATAACAGCTAAACTCTAAATAGAGGCTTTTATTGAGTGTTTATAAATGACTGATTGAACCGTTACGTTTTCGGTAGTGTGTATACAAAGGCACGATAGGAGCGTCTTGTATATAATTGTACACAGTAGGCGACGGTGTTGCCTGTCAGAGGCAGAGAAAGGCTGTAAAGCATTAACAATGGAGGAGTAGTCCTCGAGTGTGTGCAGCAGGCGGTAAGCCGGCGCTCTGATGTTTCACCTGCGTATGCTGAGGTCATGCATATTCTTTCTTTTTTCTAATTATTTTCTTTGGAAATGTTGACAAGCACAAAATACAGTGTGCATGTGGCGATGCATATTCCAAGAGGCAAGGATGAAGGGAGATGCACACTGCCTTAATTCATGACACACACACACACACACAGACTCGCATACATAAAACACGGGTACGTTTATATGTTTGTATGTATGTGTTTTCTTCTCTCGCAATATAATGTGTCATACGAGGCTTTGAAAGGTGAAAGCAGGTGCAAGCATTGTTAAGTGCAGAGACAGTGCTCAGTGTTAAAGATGCAGTGGGCAAGATTAACTTTGGTTCGGTTTTATTAGTATTTGATTAAAACGTAATTACACGCCGCTACATATTAGTAAAACAAAAAGTGTCCTGAGGGGAAAGGATGTCTGCAGGGAGTGGCTGGGCTCGGATAACTACGTGTGTGTATGTGTGTGTGTGTGTGTGTGTGTGGGGGGGGGTGTGCGGATGGTAAACGCATCGCACTGAAGCTTGTTATAGTCATGATCAGCAACCAAAATACTGATCACAATGTGCCTTACATGACGTAGCCTAACACAGATCCAATATGCATGCTGAGGCATGGCGTGATGCGGTGTGTGTGTTTGCCCACTGACTGAACGCCGTCTCCCTGTTAGCAACTTTAATGCGACAGATATGTTACTCATTAGATTAGACAAGGTGATAAAGTGTTATTGCATTTACTAATTACCGCAGCCGCGTTTTTTTTATATGCCCCGATCCATCTGTTGCTCTTTCCTGACGGGATTCATTTTTTTTAATGATCCGCTGATTTGTTAATTAACTAAATTGACTAAATCTGTGACTAACGACCACGCTGGCGATGCGTACGTACGCAACGCCGCCGTGTTGGAGGCTGATGCTTTTTTGTTACGTCGGCCATCCGGGCCATCATGATCCGTCTCCGACGCATGTCGTTTGGTTTGTTTCATTAGCCAGAGAGAGAGAGAGAGAGAGAGAGGGAGAGAGAGAGAGAGAGAGGGAGAGAGGGAGAGAGAGAGAGAGCCTTGTTCTGGAAGCTCCTTCTTCAGTCCTGCGCTGCGGTGTGGTGTCTCCCCTGAGCTGCTTCCATCCACATTGTCTTCTTTCCCCCCTGTCTGTCTTCAGCCTCTGAAGGATGAGGCTGAGCTGCAGCCCAGCCACCTGCCTCCCCACAGCGCGTCTCATATGCCTCGCTGCTCCTGTCCTCTTCCTCCCAGAGACTTTTCATCTCCGACGCCGCTCTCTCACTCTCCGAGCTTTGCGTTCTTATGCTTTCTCCCGCTTCTCTGACAGCTGCGGGTAGACAGGCTTTATCTCAGCTGGAGCATGCCAGCACTAGTAAATCTAATTATACTTATGGAGCACTGTGTGTTGTGTGTGTGTGTGTGTGTGCGTGTTTGTGCGTGGGTGTGTGTGTCTGTGTCTGTGTTCATGACCGTCTCTTTCTCCCCAGCCTCTTTTGCACTTTATCCAAGTCTGTTGATGTCACGATCCCCATTTGGGCTGTGTGTGTGCATGTGTGTGTGTGTGTGCATGTGTGTGTGTGTGTGTGTGCGTGTGTGTGTGTGTGTTTTCATGACCATCTTTATCTTTCTCCCCGTGCTCTTCAGCTCTTTATCCAAGTCTCTGTTGCTGTCACAATCTCCATTTGGTGTGTGTGTGTGTGTGTGTGAGAGAGAGAGAGAGAGAGAGAGAGAGAGAGAGAGAGAGAGTGTTTGTGTGTGTGTGTGTGTGTGTGTGTGGGAGGGGGTGTTACACAGTACAGCTGTTAGAAATGGCAAAGTAGCTTTTTTTTTCGCTGATATCTAGTGACTCACAAAAGGTTTGCAAAACAGATGTGTCTCTTGGGGTGTGTGTGTGTGTGTGTGTTTGTGCATGTGCTTGTCCGTGTGCGTGTGCTTGTGTGCATGTGCATGCGTGTGCGTGCGTGTGTGTGTGTGTGTGTGTGTGTGTGTGTATGTGTGGAACCTCCAAGACTTATATCGTGCACCGCTTGTCCATGCAGGGCCTCTGGAATAATGAGGGTAGTCATGGTGTTGTCTCCGGTGCCTGGAAGTGCGTCTGTATTGCTGTTACCGGTGACTCACACGCCGAGACCCTCCTCCTCCTCCCTCATCCCTGTGTGTATTGTCGTGTCTAATCTTATCGGCATGGATACGCTGACCCCGATATTCGCATATTCAAATGTTTGGTTTCGACTTTTTATCGCGCTATTTTTTAATAGTGCCATGTATGCAGCATTATCACCCCCCCCTGCAGTCGCACACATTCGCAGCTATAAAGTGGGAGACTTTTAACAGGATGCTGCAGAAACGGACAGGATTTCATAGTTGTCATCGATGCACTGTATCTCTAAGTGTCGCCTCTGAATGGTGCCATATCGGACTCATTATGTCTGGCTCTGCAGCGAGGCTGCTGCAGTCTGTAGTGCCGGGAGACCTGAGCACTTTCATGCATGTAACACATCCACCAGGCGGGACGATGTGTTAGTACCCCCCCCCCCCCCACCCCCTTCCAGTACAAATTACATTATGAAGTGCACGTGCACACGCAAAATAGGGACCTTTGTATGTGCACAATATATATATATACCCCATTTATGCATGCCGTCGTCTGTGCATAAAGTCTTAAATCTCCGTTGCTCCAGTGCTATGTATTCGGATGTGGTCGGAAACCACTTTTCTGTGATTGGTTGTCTTTCTGATACAGTTGATAATTTCTACAGGTGCTCGCGTTGTTTGCGGTGAGCAGAGAAACGGTAACCATGGGAAAACTAAAGTAGGTGGATCATTAAGTCCCACTTTGGCCGTTGAGATTTTCATGGTACGCTGCTGGCAGTTGTGGATCACATGGTCATCCGAGAGTGAACCGCACCGCTTGTGGGACAAATGAAGACGGCATTATTAAGAGGAGCTGGTGAATAATGCACACTCGCTCCAGGTCATCTGCCGTGACTTGGCCTTGAAACACAAGCTAGATGGGGAGGATGGAGATGGGAGTAGGCGGTGGAAAAAGAGAGATGAAACAGTCCATGATGCATGTGACCTGTTGCCCCCCCCCCGGAGACACATCTCCCGGGGCAAGCCATCTGACTGGGGCTCTGTAGTGGCCAACCGCAGCATCTGATTGGCTGCTGCAGGTCCTCAGTACAACCATGTGTTTTTTTGTTGTTGTTTTTTTTATTCCCGCCAGCGTCATCAATAATGTTGGCATTATCTTACGCTTAGGGTACAGAAAAACAAATCTGGCTTATAATGTGTCTCTCATTATACGGCTCTTCTGTTCAGTTGAAGGTGATGAGAGCATATGATGATTATGGGCAAGTTCACAAATCCCATTCACGCTTAAGTAACACTTTATTGTTATCCAGCAACAATTTCTCACATGCATGTAGACTCATGGTGCATCACAAACACAGTGGGTGCTTTGACACTTGTGTAATTGCGTAATATTGTGTAGTAATGACATCCAGAATGTCATGAAAAAAGGCGCACATGCAAAATGCTCAAGTTAAAATATCCTTATAATTGCTAAAACAAAGGACAACTATGCAAATCAACCTGGCACTCAAACGTTCCTTCGCAAGCAAATTCCCAGTCAAAGCTCTTAGATTCAACCCGACAGTGTTTTAAATGAAGTCAACGAGTCTTTCTTTTTAGGTTTCCTGTATTTTTTCACGTAACACACAACTCTGCATATTGAGCATGTCAACTTCCTGGGTGGTGCATTCTGCATTGACAGTTACCTCCAGGCCAACTGTCCTGCTTTACTTACTCATTGCTTCGTAACTGCTTACTCATGCTTGCCCCGTTGTGCCTGTCAGCACAGCGGTTATTATTTGTGCAAAATGAGCTTTGGAAGTTGAATTAAACATTTCCCCCCTTGGTCACCTGTCACAACCAAGCTCTCCTTAACACAAGTAGGAGGAAATATAAAGTGGAAAACGGTGTCTTTGTCGACACCTGATTCAATTGCTTGCATGTTGGCTTTCACGATGATAGGATGACATGCAGTAGCTCATAGGCATCACTGCTGATAACAAAGATCATAGGTGCTGTTCCCCAGGTTAAGGATCTGGATCCCTAAAAACGGGATAGCATGGCACATTTTGGTGATTTGTGCACTTGACACTACACAGCTGTTCTGCTTCGTAACAACCTGCCGCCGCGATGACAGCACGCCATGCATATTATTCAGTTTAACACCGCGTCACGTCACGTTGATGGAGTTGATTAAACACGCAGCAGACACACATTCAAGGATGAACGCAGCCTCAACCCCAGGCACAATAGTAATCCCTCCAGACCAATTAAGTTTTCCTTTCACACCAACCCCCGCCCCAACTTTCTCTGTGTGTGAGTTCATGATGCCTTATTGTTGTGGGGCCGGCCAGCTGTTTTATTTGGAGGCCATTAAAACAATCTGCTCCTCTGTGCCACAGCAATGCAGTCTGACGCTGGTCTGACACCACATCTGCGCTGCCCCGCTTTCCAAAACCGCCCGGCGATCCATCAGCTCAGCCGTTAATCACACAGAGAGAGAGAGAGAGAGTGTGTTTTTTTCTAAAAACCTCTCATGACTAAGTCATCAAAGAAAATACTCTTATCCTTGTCCAAATGAACCATGTCCCGGTCTGAACTGAAACCAGATTTTCCATTGATGAGGTTCCTGCTATCAACGTCTGTTTTTTTTTATTTCCCCTGCTCCTCCTTCTCCTCCTGTGCAATCATCTTATTACGTATTATGCTTCCACATAGTCCAGATGGCAGGACACCAGTACTTGCCATGATGAAGGTTAGCGAGGAAGGTTTGATGGTGACAGATAGGAGTGAGATCGCTAACTCAAACCCGACTACAGGTAGCATATCAGTAACCCGGCGTCGACACCATCAGAGGTTCTCTTCAGAGCCGCGCCGAAACCTGCGTTCACCTCCATTTGGGATGAATAGAGTACGCCTGGAGGTGATCCTTATGTAGGTCGCTTTGTACCCTGAACCTACGCTATTTGAACACAAATATCGTCAGGGATTTGCCGTGTGGGAAAAGGATGTTGTCGTGCCTTTTTCTTCTTAAGGCATCGCATTTACGTTGTTATCTTTGCAAATACATATGGAGTGATGTGACATTTCCTTGATGGGGGCTGTGTGCCACGCATGTACATTTCTATATTGGTGACATTTAATAATTGAACACCAGCCGTCGCATTAATCAGAATCAGAACGAGATGCATAAATCTTCCGTACAGGAGTTTGCCTCGGTTGCTGTGTGCACCCATTAAAAAACAAACAACGTAATAAAATCATAACGTGCAAAAGTACAACACCGGTGAAAGCAAAATGTACAGAAGGTGCAGCGAGTTAATTGAAATGTATCACCAGTCAGTCAGTTGATTGGTGCGCTTTCCATGCTGAGCACCCCGAGCGTCTTGGCTGGCAAGAGATAAACCCCCAACCTCCAAAACCCCTCCACTGTAACTAACCCACCCCAACACCACCTGTTTTTCCATGATGTCGTTAGTGTAATGTTTGTCACTTTGTCCCGGTTTGTCCTTGTTTGTGTCGGGTTTGTTTTCCGTCCGCGTGCTTTCATCGAGTGAATCGTCCTTTCGCACCCCGAGTCTGATCTCTGCATTTGGGTTCGCCTCCCCTGCGCGAGCCGTGACGCTCCACTTACCTGTCCTCCTCAACATCACCTTGGCAACTTCAGGCTTGGCTCTTGTTTACTCCCCCCCCCCCCCCCCCCCATGTCTAGTAGCTCTTACCGGGGCCGTAGCTAGCAGCCAGGATACCAAGGACATGGCCGTGGCCTTTGGATTTACTATCAATTAAATTATCCACAATAAAGAGACCTTGGTGGGGTTTTTTTGTGTTTTGGCTGCATCCCTGGCTCCGTGAGTCACTTCACTACGGAGTAGGGCTGCAGGATGACACTAGGAGACCGTAAATCATATTGGGGATGAGGATGGGGGGGGGGGGGGGGGGGGGTACTAAAGTATAGATGCAGCGCAGGAGAGTGGTGCTCAAGAGACGCCATGTAGCAGAGCTGTGAAGTAGGAGAATGAAAGAGTGCGTGGCTGTCACTGATCATTAGACGATTGGTAGAAAAGAAGAAGAGTAAAAGACGGGATAAAACATCCAGAAATAGAACAGAGCGCTTGGAAGTTATCGCCCTCCAGTCTCCAGACAACATAGAGCTGGCCATGCAGCTCAACGAACGAGCAGAGACCCGTGAACGGAGGGCGTTGATTGGTCAGTGTTGCGTACTTTTGTGTGCTCGGCTCCGTCGGATGTAGTGGAGTAGTTGCGAAGGTAATATATATATAGT